>CAUZXH010000086.1:0-32000 GCA_963584085.1 Pyrausta aurata | reverse complement strand
AAAGAAATAAATTTACGAGGTGAAGAAGTGCAACTGTATTTGCATTTTAGGAAAAAATGATAAATTTTAATAAAAGTCCATCTACATCGTGTACTCCAGTCAGTTCTAAAAGATCAGCTCACAAAGACACACCCCTTCAGATAAAAAAGAAGCTAACAAAGACCAACAAAGAGTTTCTCAAGCTGATCGGCTTAATAAAATGAATATTTTAAATATATCTCAACAAACATCATACGACAATAGCATTGAAAGTTTCGAGTATCATTCATACAAACCATACGTGACAAGTTTTAACAAGAATGATGAAATAAGAATCCCTATCAATCAGCAAGACCTGTACGTGCTGCCCTCACTTAGTAGTTTGTATATCGAGGGAAAAGTTAATTTGTACAATAGCGCTACTAAAGAAAAAGTATCGAATGTACATTTCGTTAATAACCCAGCATTATTTCTTTTTCAAGATATTCGATATGAATTGAATGGAGTGGAAATTGATAAAATTAAAAATGCAGGTGTTACTACAACAATAAAATCATACCTATCCTTAAACGAGAATGAATCAAAATACGCTCGAGTTTGGGGCTGGTCAACGGAAGGAACAAATAATGTTAGTGGGGGAGCATTTTCCGTGTCCATTCCATTAAACAAAATATTAGGTTTTGCGGAAGATTATGAAAAAATTATCATTAACTGTAAACACGAGTTAGTATTACTTAGAAGCAATACGAATCTTAATGCGGTCAAGTTAAATGCAGGACAAGTTGTAGATGATATTACAATAAGTAAAATTATTTGGAGAGTGCCACACATCAAAGTATCTGATCGTGAAAGAATAAATTTACTGAAGTATTTAGAGAAAGATCGAGCTATTCCATTAGTATTTCGTAATTGGGATCTGTATGAATATCCGTTACTACCTAAAACACGTAAGCATACTTGGTCTATAAAAACTTCGTCCCAAATAGAGAAACCACGGTTTGTTGTAATCGCCTTACAAACCAACCGCAAAAACAACGGTCTGTCGTCAATGGCTGAGTTTGATCATTGTCATGTACGTGATGTTAGAGTATTTTTAAATTCGACGTATTATCCGTATGAAGGATTAAATGTTAGTTTTTCAGAAGACAAATTTACTTTATTATACGAACAATATACAAGATTTCAACAGTCGTATCACGGACGTCGGTCAGAACCGTTGATGAGTATAAAAGAATTCAGAGACGTTGCTCCTTTATTTGTTATCGATTGTTCGCGACAGCACGAAACCTTAAAGGGATCGATCGACGTGAGGGTTGAAATCGAAACAGATCAAGAAATACCTGATCAGACAGCTGCTTATTGTTTGATTTTAAACGATTGTGTATTTGAGTATAAACCTTTGAGCAATATTGTGAAGAAACTATCATGAATAACAATCCAATAATTGTAGATCTCCAAGGATTCAAAAATGACAAAAATGAATTTATAGTTAAAGAGTTTGCCATGGCTTCTAAAGAGCATACTCACACGTTTTTAGTTAAACCTCCGTATCCATTTACTTCATTATCTCTTGATGAGAAAAAACAGGTTCGCTGGATCGAAAAAAACAGAGGCTACAGGTGGAGTGAAGGTTATGTTGACTATAGAGAATTTCAAAGAATTATTAAGCCTTATCTAAAAGGCAGAAAGATTTTTATAAAAGGTGATGAAAAGATTAAATGGATACAAGTTCTATGTGATGACGTCAATGATATTGTAGACATAGGTTCTTTAGGTTCACCGAATTTAAATACTCTTTGTAAACTTTATTGTGTAGATAATCCTACATTATATAATTGTTTTATTCATAAGACAATTTGTGCGTTAAAAAATGTAATAATCATAAGGAAATGGTGTACTGAAAATAAAGTTATTGTATGATTTTTGATAAATAAAAATTGATTACAAATAAAAACACTTTGCTTTTGGATTTCTTATACCAGTAAAACAAAATTTTATCGTAAAATATATATTTAATAAATCATTGATAAGAAAATTACAAAATCTTTATACTAACAAAAACACAAATGAAAAATATTTAAAATAAATGTCTTCTCTGTAGGTCATGCATGACTAAATAATTATGTCATGCATAATCACCTGAGAATATTAATGTTTAAGTTATTTGACTACAAGTTATTAAATTAGAAACCGTAGCTGTAACCACATACTTTTTTTGAAATGCAGTTAATGACATTTTCTGTCTGATCCAATATTGGATCGATGTTTTCGGTCACGACGTACTGTGCACGTACGACACTTTCATCTTCGCCACTACGAAGATCGCCAGAAGCTTCCAAATCTACGATCTCTATGCGTATCAATTTCCGTCCATTCTGCGGTTTGTTTTCTACCACAAACGACTCGTTTTTGTTGATACGATGAATAATTTTCGATTTCTTCTGGTTCTCCTTTTTCTTGTGCATAGCTCGTCGGACTCTCCTTTGCAGGGATGGAAACATTTCCTCAAAATTGGCCAGTGGGTCTTGCGCATCTTGCAAATAGCTTGAAGATAGCTGATCAGCGTTGCAGGAATTGTCGACTGTTTGCGTATTCTGAAAGAACAATAAGTCAATATGAGCAAAATCGATTATAACACAGTATTTCTGAATCATAACAAAATTAATTTCACACTTATTATTTATTACAGTATTATTTTTAGGATAAATGTGAATACTTACCATTTTGATAGCTGTTGAAGGAAGTCACCCGTTGCCTATAGGTTACTGATAATGATTGAAACTAAATTAAAAGTTACCACAGTTTAATAGCTATTTATATGCAGCCTTATTGCATGTTTTGTTTGAATTTAATCAGGTCTCTACAAGTTAGAAATAAAAATGCTTATTAGTCAATAAAATTATTTATTTTCATGACAAAAAAAATTGCTGAGCACAGAAAATCTAATGGTCTGTTCACACGTAGCGAGTAAAGTAAATATTGTTGCTGTTTGCTGTTGTGCAACCGAGCGCGCTCTCGCTCATTTATGTACAAAATGAGTGAAACAAACAAACGGATCGCTAATTTACTCGCTGCGTGTGAGCGGACCATAATGCTAATAACCTAATTAATTACTAAGCCACGTCTTAAAATATTGCTACCCAATAGTATAATAAGTTATCGAATTTCACATTTACAAATATCTGATGAGTACAGCAAAACAGTTACCTAAATTTAAGTTACACAATGGTTATAGGTACGTATAGGTACTCAATACAGTTAAAAATTAGAATTTCTAACCGAGAATAACAAATTAATAATTTGAAATTCAGGATAATGTATCACAGTGTCCCCAAGACATAGTAGAAATTTGGTTTTTTAAAATGATACGTTTATCGTCATTCGCAGATAAAGCTATCTTGTTCTGTTCTTGCGTAAATATTTCATGCTTAAGAGACTTAAATATAATATTTTTCTTTCTCAAAAAAACATTTTCATTCAATATTCTATAATAATCCTTAAAATGTACATTTCTCAAAACTTGCTTCTGTATTCCTTTTGCTTTTTTATACTCTTCCTGAGTAGTTTTGATACAATATAACTTTGATCGCAAACCAACAAATTCGGAAATAAGATTACCACCTAGCTCATCTTTGAAAAGACCTGGTACCTTTTTATTCTGACTTGGAATACTGTATATGTTATTAACAGGATAATTACTAGTGTCAAAGTATTGAAGGAAATGTGAGTTTAAATCTCTGTAAAAGTCTTTACATTCTATAGAATAAAGAAAACTATCAGTATCCGTATAACAAAGTTTTAACTTTTCCTCGTAAAAAGGTTTCATGACAGAATAGTGAAAATCAAACATATGACTTTTAGATAACTCTAAAACGGAAAAACCAATATATATAGGTTTATCTAAAGTAATGGTTTCCGGTTTCATTTGAATGGCTACAAAGTTTTCTGTAAAAACTGTTGTACTGTGAAAGTTTGGTCGGGCTATTAATTGCTCAGCACAGTACATTTTCTTTGTTTTATTTCTATCATCGCTCCATTTATTGACTAACTTAACATTAACTCTTTTTTCAACGTCTTCAAGTGTCTTTCCAAAAATACTGTTATTTAAAAGTTTAAAAAAATCTTGTTCAAACGCAGACTTTGCCTTTTTACGTAATTCAGTATTCATGTCAATGTACTGTTTCAAATAGGGACTTTGTCGAAATTGAATGACTCTATGTATTTTTTTTAACAATAACCCATGTTTAAGACATGTTTGTAGGTGAACAAAATGGATGACATAAAAATATTTGTCGTATAAATTTGGAATTAATTTTGAGGTTTTAGAACCTGGTGGTGTAAATTTTTGCACACAGAATGGAAAATCGTTATGAGCATTATGCAAATGTTCAGGGTATTCCAAGTCAACCTCTAGTATATAACCTGTATCCCCGTCTGTCGGGACATTTTCGAAATCAATTCCAGTAATTTCCGAGCTATTCAATAACTTGAAATCTGAATGAGGCAAATACGCACACATTGCATAACCATAAAGGTTATTGCAATCAATATAAACTAAAAAGTTATCATTTTTTGTTGAGTCGTAAGTTTTTAAATATTTGTTGTTAGCTTTGGAATACCTTGTGGAACATAAACATATACCACCGCGAATTCCTTTTTGAATCATTCTTAATATCTCTAAGTCATTTATCAATTCTAAGGTGACTCCTGTTTTTAATAACATAGCGTCAAAACTTAAACTTGGTGCAGTTACGTAAAATGTAGGATCTAATTTATAATTTGCCTTACAGGTCCTACGGAAACTTTCGAAAACGTCTGCAAGTAAAAGCACGTCTGTCTTAAGATACAAATCAGTGTATTCTCCTAGGTTCAAGAGGTTAAATGTTTGCCAAACTTTTTTTGCATGCTCATAGTCTAAATCAGATATTTCACTATTGTGTAATTTACTAAAAAAACAATTTTGGGAAGGAAGTTCCCCTTCTTTGTACGAGCTCCAAGTAGTCATGTATTCATAAGGGTACACCCCTTTGCGTCTCAATAAATTAAAGTGTTCCTCAGAAGGAAAAAAATGTGTCAGATGTACAAAATCATTTTCGTTAAGGTTTACTACCAGTTTTTCTAAGCTAGTACCTAAAAATTTAAAAGAATCTACAAATCGCACTGGTATTATGTCCTTGTCATTAATTTGAAAAAATTTTGTAAAAGATATATAATTTTCTTTATTTTTTGCGATAACTTGTATTCTACCTGGTAATTCTCCTAATTGACGTATAAAAAGATGGCTATCATAACCAGATAAATTATGGAAAAAAATTGGAACAAATTTAGGCAAACGATATTTTATATTGCAGTAAGAATGTGCAGCACCACGATACCGCCCAGTGAGGTGACAATGATCTTTTACCCTATCGTCAAATAACAATTTATCGCACAAAAAGCAATTTTTAGCTTGAGCAAAGTTGACTTTGTCTTTATCTGTTAAAGATATTGATAACGGTGTCTGCAAAATGTTAAAAATATTTGATAAATCAACTAACAAACTTGTAAAAAACTTTTCAACACAGTCTGGTCCTCGATAAGTTACATATTTATTCTGAGAGCTATCATAAGAACATACGACATAATAAGCAAATGCTGCTGGTATATGTTTTTGCAGCGATACTGTGCAAGTTGATGGAATATTGGTTTTAATTGGTTGTAACAATGACTCGAAGTCTGCGTACAGGACAAAAGGCATATCTTGCATTCGTTCGTAATGTTCAAATCTTATTTGAGACCCTTCATTAGGTAAAATTGTTGCTACGCCACTGCAAACATGAGCATCTAATTTATCGTTGTCATCGAAAAATATCATACAATTCTCGCACAAATATATTTTTGAGTGATGTTTCGTTAATTGACTGCGAATTAATTTAGAAAAATTTTTAATAAGGCAGTAATGTGTACGACCTCCATTTTCTAGGTAAAGCAAATTTATATGATGTTTTTTTCGCAGTTCGCTTCTGTATAGAGGGCCAACAACCTTACTGTTTTGTTTAAGGCCATAAACGTTAATACTTATACGAGTATTATTCTTCTCAAAAATTCTAATGTCTTCGAAACCTACTGGAAAGGTCATACCTTTTACGTTAAGTACACTTTGAAAATGTGGATAAGCTGACGTTCGATGAGCATTATTTTTTGCAGGAAAAAGGGCAGCTACAACACACCATAAAAAGCAATAATTATCAGAATTTTGTATGTTTACACATGCACGTTTGCATTTAATAGTGTTAGGTAAATCTATATAGCTTGATGCTCTCAATGGGTTGTACTTATTTATATTCACTTCCAAATACATACTTCGCAAATAAGCCCAACCACTGTCTCGTTCTTCAAATTCTTCAATTTTTTTACATAGCACGCGTATAACGTTTGAAAACATATCTTCGAAACTATAGGTTTGATGTAAAATAATATTTTCAGTCGCAAACGATTTAATAGAAATTAAATTATTCTTATGCTGAAAAAATTCTGAAAATAACTCAAAGTTAACTTTAAGATTAGAATAAGTTTGGATTCGTGCTGATAGTAATTGATGCACGCGCGAGCGTAGGCGCGATAAAAATACAGCAGGTAGGTCCTTGTCCTGGCTGTTGTCCTCACATCGAACACGATACGAAGCGATGCGACTGCGAAAAGCGCTTTGAATTTTTTCAATGCATTCGCTTTCAACGACTGAACTATTATTCTTGTGTGCAATACTTTTTAAGTGGGCAGAAAAAACTTTGTTTTTCACGGATACGTCGCAAACTGAACAAAAAGTAGTCTTAGGCATGATTATTCTGCTTACTTTGATAACAATACAAATAATGATGTGGCTTTTAAATAAAAACTAGGTAGTAATAAGACGATGGTCAAATTAGCTAAATATTCATAATTAAAAAAAAAAAAACCTTAAAGTTATATTATTTTTTCTTTTTCTGAGCATAAAAGACTCCCTCTTCGGTAAATTTTGATTTAGCTAATTTAACAAACTTTTTTAGTGTATTAAATTCTGGAGAATCCTCTTCGCCATGTAAGCGGACAAATACGATCGCCTTTTCACACCTCTCCAGTCCCGTTAACTCACGTACTTCCTCTGCGTTGTAAAGACGGAGTTCAGCCAACAGGTTGCCGTCTAGCTGCGCTGTCCGACGCGTCACTCCGCCAGGAACTCGACGCGTTAGACTGCTACTTGCTGCCTGCGTCGTCGTACGTTGTGGCGGTGACTCGTCATCAGACTCCGAGTCAAACAACCAGTCTGAGCCGTTGCTCGATGGTGGTTCTTTTTTCGTCTTCTGACGCTTAGACTGTTTCTTAGAGCTGAAAAGATGAAAAAATATACAAATAAACTATTTAAACAGAAAATTTTATATCTCATAAAATGAGAAATAAAATTATGAAAACTACCTTATGACTTCCTCGTCGGAATCATAGAAAAGTTTTTCACAGCTTTTCTTTGCAGACCTTTTAAGTTTCTTGCTCTCCGCCCTGCAATGAAAAAAATGCCACATCAATACATTGAAGTCAAACTAACTTTTTAACGTGTCTTTCACGGAGATATTTGTGACAAATATCAGCAAATATGGTCGAAATGATTATCCATCTACTAGCGATCGTGGCTAAAAATATACTTACGGTCTGGGTCTCTGCCGCCTAACCACTTTCAAACTAAAATTGCTTGCAGCACCACCCAAAAACGGACGTCACTTCAAACAAGAGATGACGTGAGGTGCAAGCAATTTTGCTCGGTTGATAGACGTCAAAGACCTCGTTGGTTCACATATCAAAACAAACATTTTACCAAAGTAAGTAATAAGTAAGAAAAATATTAAAACTTACGAACATTGTTTGGGCAGCGTTGATGTTCCTCTTGATTTTACTCCTGAAGATTACTCACTAGAAGAAGTCACTGTGGCGGGTGTGGCGAACTGATGCAGTACCACAAATTTTTCGAATTTTTATAGCGGAAAAGTAAGAAGTCAGCAATTATTTTGTCAGAAGTAATCAACCTTTTTATGCGTAATTTATTATATCATTTAAATTGGTACTTGTCCAAAAATTATGATACTAATGAACTAAGTTACACATTTTGTCGATCAGCTGATCAACAAAAATTGAAAAACACATATACAAAATAAATAAGTTCATTAGCATTACATGTCATTTTTATACAAACAATTGTTCTGATGAAATATCATAAAATGGCGTATTTCTAGGTAGTATTCAGGTATGTAAATTATTTTACATTGATAAAGTAGTTATATGTTATTGCTATAAGTCATTTCTTTAATTTTAACTCATAATAATCAAGGTATTGATAAACTTCGATAAAGTTTATTACTCCTGAATTTTACAAAATTCGGCAAAATTAGTACATTACCCAAACATATTTTAAAACTGTATCGCAGTCAATATTAGAATCCGCTGACTGTCATCGCTTGCAAAATAAAGCTCGGTGTACACATGTCAATTATGAGTGCACATTCCTTTTAAATTTTATTTATATGAAAATCTATCAAAATATATTCTGTTAGATTTTATTACTTGATAAACTTTATGTACAACTATAAATGAGTTTGATGGGTATAATAGTTGCACATTCAAATGAAATAATAAAGATGAAAAATACGTATAAATTAAGTACAAAATTTATTAAATACAAAAGTTGCTGTTTGTTCATTGTAATTGTAGGTATGATAATTATTAAAACAAAAAGTACAATTGACATTTATTGATTGAACTATTTGCATAACCTACACCAAAGTTAACTAGAAGAACATGTTTAAGGCATTAAGTCGGACATTGTATTTTAAGATAGCATTATTCAAATAATAATAATAAACACTATGAGAAATAAATTTGTAATTGAAATAATATTAATTGATCTTGTGAACTAACCTTTACATTAGCAGTAGTAGGCCACTGCTAATGTTTTGCGATATTGCAAATTATGTTATTAATTAATAAAGAAAACAAAATAGAATCTCAGCAATTTCCCAATATGTAATTTTATTGTAAATTGATATTATTGGTTTTAGAAATCAGTTTGACATGTATGAAACCTTTAGTAGCGTAGGAAAATTATGAGCTATTAGGAGTGTTGTTTCTCATAGGATAAAAAAATCTTCCGACATATTTCCTTTTGATTACTTTGTATTTTAAAAATAGTTTTGTTCTTTATTATTTATATTGAAAGATAGTAATGAAGGTATGTTTATGTAGATTTATTTTTAAGTATTTTTGTATGTATATGATGAGTATATAATGAATGTAGCTTTTTATGTTCTTTTACGCCGCCTCAATTGCTTCTGCTTCCCCAATGGTTAACTGGTAGAGAATGCTTTATGCATTAAGTCCTCCATTTGTACTTTAATTTTGTCAGGGCAATAAAAAATAACAAAATAACTCGAATCGGAAAGTTTAAGTTAACAATACTATATGTATTTTAGTTCAAACATGGAAATGATGTACGGAACATTATATTTATTTTACACACGGACTTGTTTTGCGACGCGTGACGTAGCTGAAGGCTAGCAGAAACAGTATATAATGCTTGTATTGAAACATTCTCGTTCAAATTAGAAATGTTACATCTACTTGATGTGCAACTTATTCGGGGATCCAGTTCTGGGAGACCAGAAAGCCCCATCCAGTTTAAGTTGTTCCATCTTGTAGTTGTGTTTTTGAATGGTACAGATAGATATTTTTCGGGGAACCAGTCCTGGAGGCCAGGAAGCCCCAACCAGTTAAATATCTATTCTTGCACTAAACCCATTGAAACTTGAAACAAATTTACATCAACTCGATATGCTACTTAATCGGAGATCCAGTCTTGGGAGGCCAAGAAGCTCCATCCAGTTTGAGTTGCACCATCTTATTGATGTTTTTTGAATGGTACAGACAGATATTTTACGGGGAACCAGTCCTGCAGGTCAGGAAGCCTCAGCCAGTTTAATATCTGTTCTTGCATTTTACTTTACTAAACACATTAAAACTCAAAAACTAAATTTACATTAATTCGATACGCTGCTTAAACGGAGATCCAGTCTTGGGAGGCCAAGAAGCTCCATCCAGTTTAAGTTGACTTATTATATTTGCTCACAATGAAATAAAGTATTCGATACTTAACTCTTTCACGGACAGTAACCGCCTATAGGCGTGATAACAATAAAATTTATATTGTGTCTGGAGTACTGTCCGCAAAAATGCTAAATATGCCACAGATATTATTTGGGGAACCAGTCTTGGAGCCCAAGAAACCCCAACCAGCATAAGATTTGTATTTTTTCTACTTTACTTATCACATTAAAACTTGAAACCTAAATTTAAATAAATTCGATGTGCCACTTAATCGGAGATCCAGTCTTGGGAGGCCAAGAAGCTCCACCCAGTTTAAGTTGTATCATCTTATATTTGAATTCTATTTACTTACAATGAAACAGAGATTTTAGTTACGTTTAAAAACAAAGCTACAATCAGTTATTTAATTGTTATGTTAATATGCTAAAAACATCAAAACCATTTCCATCTGTTGTAGTAAAACAAGTTACATCTATTCGATATGCTACTTAATCGGAGATCCAGTCTTGGGAGGCCAAGAAACTCCATCCAGTTTAAGTTGTATCATCTTATATTTGAATTTTATTTACTTACAATGAAACAGAGTTTTTAGTTACGTTTAAATACAAATTCTCAATCAGTTATTCAATTTTTATGTTAATATGATAAAAACATCAAAACCATTTCCACTGTTTAAGTAAAACAATTTACATCTAATCGATGTGGAACTGAATCGAGGATCCAGTCCTGAAGAACAGGAAGCCACATACAGTTGTTATTTGAATCAATTTGCTTATAATGAAACAGTTTTGCGAATTGGTTATTGGGCATTCTAAAAAAGTTTTTTTACATTATTGATCGAACGGCAGTGAGATCGATGATGTAAAAAAACTGTTTTAGAATGCCCAATAATCCCCTACTTCTGCTGGTGACCGGAACAAAAGAATACCAGTATTTTTTAGTTTGAATTTAATAGATTGATGGTTAAACTTTAACACGTTCCGGGACAGTGAACGCCTACAGGCGTGAAAATAATAGCTGGTGTAAATAGTACAGTTCATTTGTGATTTTTTCATGAATTTGAATACTATTTTATACAAAGCCAATATGACTGCCAGTACTGCCACATAGCCTAGCTAGTTCTTCATCAAGAAAACACCACTTAATGTTTTAATTCTTTGCACTCGCATACATTTCAGCAAAACGAAATAATTATTTCACTTCTTTACACACACACACATACACACAACATCTTCTAAATTTAAAATTCTAAATTTCAAACAAAATATCTAATACGTTTTCACCGCCCACACTTCCAGGTCCGCATCCAGACCATGCCCGGTTTCGCGAACACATTGCGCGAGGCGTGGCCCAAGATGGTTCAGAACGAGGGCTACGGCACGTTCTACAAGGGGCTCGTGCCGCTCTGGGGTCGCCAGATCCCGTACACCATGATGAAGTTCGCCTGCTTCGAGAAGACCCTGGAGCTGCTGTACCAGGTATGAACCCCTCATGGATTTGTTTGTCTACATTATTTTGATTACTTTTTTGAATTTGTCTTGGCCCGGGATAGGATAAAAATAAACTAAAAACGGGACCAGAAGGCCTACCACGAAAAAGTCCTTCCAGTACTAAAATCCGTTGCTAACCTCTAATGGTCCTTCCAGTACTTTTAAAATCCGTTACTAACCTCTATTGATCCTCCCAATACTTTTAAAATCCGTTGCTAACCTCTAATGGTCCTTCGAGTACTTTTAAAATCCGTCGTTAACCTCTAATGGTCCTTCCAGTACTTTTAATATCCATTGCTTACCTCTAATGGTCCTTCCAGTACTAAAATCAGTTGCTAACCTCTATTGGTCCTTCCAGTACTTTTAAAATCCGTTGCTAACCTCTATTGGTCTTTCCAGTACTTTTAAAATCTGTTGCTAACCTCTATTGGTCTTTCCAGTACTTTAAAATTCGTTCCTAACCTCTATTGATCCTTCCAGTACTTTTAAAATCCGTTGCTAACCTCTAATGGTCCTTCGAGTACTTTTAAAATCCGTCGTTAACCTCTAATGGTCCTTCCAGTACTTTTAAAATCCATTGCAAACCTCTAATGGTCCTCCCAGTACTAAAATCCGTTGCTAACCTCTAATGGTCCTCCCAGTACTAAAATCCGTTGCTAACCTATAATGGTACTTCCAGTACTAAAATCCGTTGCTAACCTCTTTTAATCCTTCCAGTACTTTTAAAATCCGTTGCTAACCTCTAATGGTCCTTGCAGTACTTTTAAAATCCCTTGCTAACCTGACATGTTCCTTCCAGTTCGTGGTGCCGAAGCCGCGCGAGTTGTGCACGAAGGGCGAGCAGCTGGTGGTGACGTTCGCGGCCGGGTACATCGCCGGCGTGTTCTGCGCCATCGTCTCGCACCCCGCCGACACCGTCGTCTCCAAGCTCAACCAGGTAACGACACCTAACATCATCATCATCGGCCAAAGGACGTCCACTGCTGAACATAAGCCTCCCCCATGGATTTCCACAGCGACCGGTTGTGAGCGGTCTGCATCCAGTGTGATCCTGCGATCTTTACAAGGTCGTCTGTCCACCTTGTCGGTGGACGTCCTACGCCTAACACCAGGAAATTGTGCTCATGCGCCCACTAGACATACATAGGCTACAATCTTTGAATGCTTGAGATCTTTTAAATGAAATAGTTGATAAATTTGATAAATATTGTAAAAACAACTGACTTTACATAGTCAAGACTATACAATTTTATTTCAAAATAGGGAGGAACAGTAATTTCTCAGCGTGTTAACACACGACACCTAACATCATCATCATCATCGGCCAAAGGACATCCACTGCTGAACATAGGCCTCCCCCATGGATTTCCACAGCGAGCGGTTGTGAGCGGTCTGCATCCAGTGTGATCATGCGATCTTTATAAGGTCGTCTGTCCATCTTGTCGGTGGACGTCCTACGTCTATCACCAGGAAATTGTGCTCATGCGCCCACTAGACATACATAGGCTACAATCTTTTTAAATCAAATAGTTGATAAATTTGATAAATATTGTAAAAAAAACTGACTTTACATAGTCAAGACTATACAATTTTATTTCAAAATATTGAGGAACAGTAATTTCTCAGCGTGTTTTCATATCGGAAATAATTACACATACGAAAGCTACAATCGTGCCAAGCTTCATGCTTTCTTCTGGATGGGAACAAAAAATCAAATCTGTATTATTATGTCTCGGTCATCGCCTTTTGGTCAAATAAAATAGAAATAAAAATAAAACTCCACTGACTCGTATAGAAATAAAACTCCACTGAATTACGGCCGTTCCCTATATGCAAACTATAGTCAAAAGTAGATAGCTATCCTCGAGCGGGGATAGTATTACCTCGACCAGGCATAGGATTTCTGTCAAAAGTTTCATAGGGACAAAAATCTAAAGGTGGATAATGATTTCCATATCTAGTGGGGCAAAACCGCAGATATGGATATAGCGAACGGCCGTTAACATACCTGACAGTAAACTTAGCACTTGTTAAGCATGGGCGTTTTCGTTTTTCTAGGCAAACCGCTATATAACCGATATGTAGTATGCATATCGATATCAATATCCGTTTTCAGATATAGATATCAGATGAAACTATCCCGGGATTTATAATATACAATACTACACCTAATTAAACGTCTATTAACACTAATTATTGATATACGATACTGCACTAATTTGCAATTGCATCATCAACATTCAACAAACAAAGATCTTAGCAATAAACAAATCGACCACAGCACGCACGTGCCACTCGAGGTCAAGGACACGCCAAAACTAAAAAATATTTACCTAATATGTCACCAAATACACCAAGCAATAACAAACATTAAAAGTTACAGTGAAAACTCAACCTTACTGCAATGATATTACGTTCATTTTTGCAAATACACTAAGGAAGATGATAATCACCGACCGACAGCGAAACCGATATCATATTCGCTTCATCTCTTGTACTCCTATTTAACTCGTCAAGTATGTGTAAACGAGACACAATAAAAATTCCATTGTTATGCGACTCTCGGCATTCGATTGATACCTGACTGATTAAGCATGCGCGAGTAAAAGGGACGGCGCGAATATGGAGAGCCAACGAAGTTTCGGCTACGATATAGTTTTGCGTAGTTTGCGTTTTGCCGTACCGTTATGGTTTTTCATAACTTGTATCCGAGTTTAAGTTTTGCGTTTGCATCGGTTTTATAGTTTTTATAATAACTGTTACGTAGTTAAGGGTATCGATATGATATCGATATTGAACCCATATCGGTTTTCAGTTACGTTTTGATAAAACTAACTCATGCCTAGCACTTGTCAAATTAATAATAGTCCCCCTAGCCGATTTCGACTACGGGGGCCAGTCACAACGACTAACCGACTGCGCGGGACATATTATAGTGCACAAGTGTGTGCGCAAACACAGGTGCACTCTCTATTCCTTTCACTCTCATAGCACGATGGGACAGCAATCTGACACGACCGGAGAGAGATCAGGCGCAGGACCAACGGCTTAACGTGCTTTCCGAGGCACGGGGGTGAAACACCGCCAAATTATAATTATAGGTAAACCGCTTCATTAAGACTTCGCCTGCGGAATACAGGGGCGTGGGGGGAGGCATTAGCGGTTCGCGCGCGGGGTACGGGCCGCTCACTCAGCGCGCTCTCGTCTCCCCCCGCACCCCTTTGTACCGCAGGCGGGGTCTTAATTTCGCGGTCTACCTATAGTATTAATTATAACTTGTTTGATCAAAATAATCATTTCTTCCCAGGACAAAACAGCGACGGTCGGCTCCATCATGGGCAAGCTCGGCTGGGGAGGCGTGTGGAAGGGACTCGGGCCCAGGATCATCATGATCGGTACACTCACAGCCCTGCAATGGTTCATCTACGACGCCGTCAAGGTATGTTTACTCTTTTGTATTTGTGCAGCTTAAGTTAGGGTGCGTCTCCACTCCACATGTGCAGAGATGAGTAGAAACAGATCAACCCCAAGCGGTTGACTGGTAGAGAATGCCCTAAGGCATTAAGTCTGCCAATTTTACAAATTACAGTGCAAACAAGTTTAAATAAATAAATATATAATGTGTTTCCACATTTCTGCTTATCTCCACTTCTTTAAAAACGCACCCTTAGGCCCGATTTCTTGTTCGGTACTCAACTTATGGTTGAATCTTGATACCAGCAGTTGAACATTTAAGATAGTGCACGGTTTAAAGAAAAAAATACCCTAACTAAATGTCAGAATGGCTATAATTATGGTAACAACATTTAACCATCAGTTGAATTATCCAAACGCCAATGATTATTCTACAACCAATTGTTCCTACCGACGTCTTCTGTGGACATGCTATATTATGAGCCGCCTACACCTTCCCAACAACACCTCTTACTCTGAACACGATAATAATCATAATTGTTTGGTTTTCAGGTATGGCTGAGGATGCCCAGACCCCCACCAGCCGCCATGCCAGAATCCATGCGCAAGAGATTAGAAGCCGAAGAGGCCGCCAAGGCCAAGTGAACGTATACCATCAACCAACAACACTAGCTTAAGACTTTGAGACTCACGGAGTAGGATCATCGTAGTACTGTACAGTGAAGACACGGGATAAGTGACATCTTACGTGTACATCTTACGTAATACGTGATAAATTAAAGTGTGCAACAGAAAAGCCGCTAAGCTTGCAAGTATTATGGCTTGTAATAACAGAAATAATAAAGAGTTATTCTCATTCCCTGGTGCAGAATTCACGCGTGAATTATCACATGCATAGAAGCATGACACGTGTCTCTATGCGTCTGATAATAAAATCAAGTTGCACGCGCTAATATCTACGGCTTTCGTACGTCGCTTGTGTTAAAATAGAAATGAATTGCCGCGCGCATAAGACTTGTGTGCGTATAGTAAATATAACCGTTTATGTTACACGCGCGACTCGCGAAGGCCGTAGGTACACTTGGCTGTGCTCGCAGTGATAAACAGTATTGTCGGACTGAAGTCGATATTCCGTGAAGTGTTGTTATGCTTTAGAAAAATCTTTCCACACCGCCACACTATGTATTGTATAGTTCCCAATGTGATTACCATGTTACAATAAGTTTAACGAAATCATGTTAATTTATTTTCAATAAATAATTATTTTATTTATATTTTTGGTTTGTTTTATCGTTCGTATGTGGATCATGTCGGCGTATTGTTCAATAAAGGAAACAATAAAATTATTAGATTACATTTTCTTGTTTTATTGATGATTCGTGATTATTTATTACTTTTCAAATTGACCTCGGATACCAGAATCAGAAAGATTTTTCCCCCATCCAAGATTTAAAAAATAATGAAAAAAAACCGGCCAAGGGTTTTCTGGGGTGTAACCCAACAGGGGTGGTCAAAATTTTCGTTATTTTTTTGATACGACGCACCGTTTCCGAAGATAATTGAGATTTAAGATCTAGGATTGGAGGACAAGCATTTTTTCAACATGAAAATTCATGCTCGTCTCTTGCTGAAGTCAGATTAACTTATTGACCCCTTGACCATCTTTGAAGTCTAGGGTGTAAAATGTATTCCTATAGGGGTAGGTCATTCTTTATATTTTTTCAATACATCTTTTCCGGAATACTTAGGATTTAATATTAAAAAAAATAATAAGACACCTTAAGCAGCATTTAACTCGGAAACCAGACGTTTCACAAGGTTTGACCATAAGGTATTATTTTCGATGTATTTGTATATGATCTATCGATTTTTTACGTTTTCAGTCACACACACTTTGGTTATCCATCAACATACACACACACACACACTGGTCATATATTTAGATAAATATCTATGTTTATGGCTTAGGAGCTAATAAGAGCAAAAAGCAATAAAGATTAATGCATCCTAGAATATTAATTTTCCATAGAGATTTTTATCCCTCAATCGAGATCTTAAATCTCAATTATCTCGGAA
Source organism: Pyrausta aurata (assembly GCA_963584085.1). Lineage (NCBI taxonomy): Eukaryota > Metazoa > Arthropoda > Insecta > Lepidoptera > Crambidae > Pyrausta > Pyrausta aurata. The sequence goes on along the minus strand of CAUZXH010000086.1, from coordinate 14,937 downwards.
ACGGTGCGTCGTATCAAAAAAATAACGAAAATTTGGACCACCCCTATTGGGATACACCCCAGGAAACCCACCCAGGTCTATAACAATTTGACCTCAATAACATCCTTTTTTGAAGTCGGTTAAAAATGTACAATAATAACAGTCGACAGTGGAACATTCATTTATGCGGAAAAAAATTTGATCTATTGATCAATCACCCCTTGAACAAAACATCTTACCTCAATTAACTACAGTCTAACATGAGATAAAACATTTTTAATTTAGAAAAATGCTCGTTTAAGGGCGCTCTCCCTTAATCCTTTATCTTATATCTCAAACGGTGCGTAGTATCAAAAAAATAACAATATTTCGGACCACCCCTATTGGGATGCACCCCAGAAAACCTACCCAGGTCTATAGAAAATTGACATTTGAAAATGTCCAAGGGGTCAATGATAATTATCTGACCTCAACATCAATCAAACATTTTGCAAATTTTTTTCTCTAAGTGACTAAATGTTCCACTGACGACTGTTGTTATAATTGACAATTTTTAACCGATTTCAAAAAAGAAGGTTATTGAGTTCAAATTGTTTTAGATTCTAGGTGGGTTTCCTGGGGTGTATCCCAATAGGGGTGGTCCAAATTTTCGTTATTTTTTTGATACAACGCACCGTTTTCGAGATAATTGAGATTTAAGATCTAGGATTGGAGGACAAGCATTTTTTTAACATGAAAATTCTTGCTCGTCTATTGCTGAAGTCAGATTGACTTATTGACCCCTTGACCATCTTTGAAGTCTAGGGTGTAAAATGTATTCCTATAAGGGTAGGTCATTCTTTAAATTTTTTCAATGTATCTTTTCCGGAATACTTAGGATTTAATATTAAAAAATTGAACAGTACATCTTAAGCAGCATTTAACTCAGAATCCAGACGTTTTACGCGGTTTGACCATAAGGTATTATTTTCAATGTATTTGTATATGATTTATCGTTTTTTTACGTTTTCAGTCACACACACTTTGGTCGTCCATAAACATACACACACACACACACTCTGGTCATATATTTAGATAAATATCTATGTTTATGGCCTCGGAGCTAATAAGAGCTAATAATTAATTTCCATGGAGATTTTTATCCTTCAATTCAAGATCTTAAATCTCAATTATCTCGGAAACGGTGCGTCGTATCAAAAAAATAACGAAAATTTGGACCACCCCTATTAGGATACACCCCAGGAAACCCACCCAGATCTATAACAATTTGACCTGAATAACCTTCTTTTATGAAGTTGGTTAAAAATGGTCAATAAAAACAACAGTTGTCAGTGGAACATTTCATTTAAAGGAATTTGCAACATGTTTGATGAGGTCAGTTAATAATCATTGATTGACACATTAGAAAATAGAATAGGCATACGCCCGGATACCGTAAGACACGGGGTTCAATTCCTCGTCTGTCACAGATTCACAGTTGCTTTTTACAAGTGCAATTTACATTAGAAAATGTTTAATTAAACATTTTTAGAGGTCAATTACCTAAAGATCAGTCGGCTGAAGTCTGAAGCACAAGAAATGTCAACATTTCGCCCTGACAAATTAATTTTCTAAATTTTTGGGACTTCCGACACACTAGGTGGGTTTTCTGGGGTGTACTCCAATACGGGTAGGCCACATTTTCACACCAGGAAAAACACCCAGGTCTACGACAATTTGATCTCGAAAAAGGTACTTAGTGGGGGTCAATGAATAAAACTTACCTCAAACATGAGACAACTAGCAGTCGAGCATGAGTTACATATTTTTCCTTAAAAAAAAATGCTTGTACAATACAAACATTATTTTTAATGCAATACACCGAGAAGATGTTCTCTAACTAGCTAGTAAGCAAACATGGCGACCCTACTAAATAAAACTCAACTCAATTTTCAGTAGCAATCAATCATTTATTATCAATTCGCAAACATGGATATTCAGGATGTTACAAACAAATTACGTTAGTACAGCCATTATTCACCATAAAAAGGTATTCAAAGGTATGTGAATGAACATTTAATAAAGTTATTTTAAAATTTTGTCTTTGTGAAATTTAAGTCATAAATCTTAATTATACCACAGAATTTATAATAGTACTAATTATACTACGCTTTAACAGCAGCAACATTATTTTATTTTAATAGAACTATCATTCACTATCATCAGTCATCATCACACGGACTTGGCGAGCTCCTGCGACTTGGCGACCACGGCCTCGATGGTTTGTGCCCATCACATTATAATAGACCACACCTCTGGAATGTTGTCCAACTCATAGAAAGTAGTATAGTATAGAACTTTGAGTATATAGCCCCCTGGAGATGCCAATACGGACACGCGTCTAACAAATTTTTTCACCACTTTTAGGGGGGAGTGAGGTAAACACGTACAGCACACCACCATTAGATGAATAACTCAACAGACACAAATTTTGCTGTGGCGATAAACGCACACTACAAAAAAATTTAACACATGAAACATTACACGCACACAATCAGAGTTTTCACGTAACTACGCAGCATACATACGAACAAGATAGTGATGTGACACGCGAAGAATGAGTCAGATCAGTTTGCTGAATGAACTGAATGATTCTCGCTGAAAATTTCTTTCATGTGATTTTTTATAAATTCAAGTTGTGAATATGTGTATATTTTTTAGAAATAGTAATCCTGATACATAGTGACTTGATCGGTGATTGATTGTTGTCCATTACAGCGAAATAACCCCAACAAATATTCATTTAACAGGTAGATTAGTCCAAATCGAAGCCTCTTAATATATGATATATATTTACTAATGAGCTTCAAATGATAAGTACACATTTTGATTATTCTATTCTATAAACGTTAATTTACGTAAAAAGTTAAGACAGAATAACACAGGTAATGCATATCTACGAATATTGTCTCAAGAAATCATTTTTCGTTTTACACTGGCTGCATTAGGATTGCACTAGGGTTGTCCTGGAACAATAATAAATAATAATGAAAAAACCGATTTGAAAAAAACTAAAAAGCCAAACATAAATGTTTGTTTTTTAAGTCGGTTAAAAACCGACCCGTAGAACCCAAAAGCCAATAATTTAATGTGATTAAAGGAAATATGCAGCAGCTGGCAGATCTATACTTAAACCACTCAAGGATTTCAATAAGGCTCTTAGACTTACAATTACACATTGTGAAGATTGGGTAACTGCTTCAGCTGTTGCTGCAGCTGAAGCACTGGCAGTATTCAATATTGTTGGTTAAATTTTTGTATGTTGGTTCAAGTTGGTTCAGTTACTTGTGATGTAGTGTTAAAAATAATAAAGCAACTAATATACTACACAAAAATTGGCGAAAAGAATACAAAGTTGAGGGACAAAACACGAAAAAGGGGAGCAATAGACAAAAATCGGGAGTTTTTATAAAATAAATTAAAAGTCCGATAACTTAACGGTAAAGTTTTGAATATAGGGTTCGATAGTCAAATCAGTCAGGCATGACGTAAACTGCCACGTCTTACAGGATTTAGGTCGACTTAACCTGTAAGCCTGTAGCCCTGTATATAGTATATAACATACAGTCATAATCCCGGACCAAATGTATTCCTTTTACCTCGAAATATTTTTATAGCCAACAATTCTTTTCGTTTTCAGACTAAATTTCAACATCGTATGACCAGAGGATAAGAAAGTATTTTTTTCTTATTTACCGTACAAGATTTAAATATAACATACATTATACTTACTACTTAATTCAAAATCTAATTAAAAAAACTGATTATAAAACTAACTCCAGTAAGGCCAGTGAGTGAATGATTATGTTGAGTCACATCACTAAGACCGATTCACCTCCGTACCACTGTATTCATGTTTACATTTTTCTGTCGTTTACGTATCGCAACGGTTTTTTCTTTAAATGGAAATTGTACTTAAATACACATTTAATAGTTACTAAAAATACTTAACTATGGTAGGAAACGCGATCTTGTTGCGAATTTGAGCTGTCAGATCGCCTTTTACATGAGGATACTTGTGCAGTACCATTTTTCAAGAGAAGCGTCACGCGATACGGAACGATGCAAAATGGCGGTGTAGCGACTTCAAGTAGTTTTATATAACGTGTTTGAACAGTTGACCAACGTACTTTGCCGGAGGGGGTCGCCCGTGTATGGCATCTCCAGGGGCTATATACTCAAAGAGTATAGAATGACAAACGCGGATTTTCAGCGTAACCAAAAAGTAACTTTACATGTGTGCGTTCAATAGTGATGTGTATCTTATGGTGGTCCAAGTTTTATCGACGAGGTTACGATAAATCATGTAAATTGAAACAAAAATAATTAAATTAATGCACTTTTAATTACATAATACTTTTTATTTGATAAACAAGACAACCTCATTTTTGTTAAATTACATATTTATTTATTTATGTATGAAGACTTGCTAGAAGCACCTATACACGTTCCAACATAGACCTTACCACAGCACAGCTTCGGGCCAGTTGTGTGGGCCAGTGCTGAGAAGAAGCTGTGCAAGAATTACGGTTACCTAAAAGAAACAGTCAAAAAATTTATCGATACTGATGACGTCATCATTTAGTCAAGCCCTAGTGTAAAGAAACGGTTTCTTATTTTACTGAAAATACCTGAATTAATCTATTGGAAACTTTGATAAATGGCTGCAAATCACAAAGAAAGTCCTAAATTTACGGTACAATTTGGCATCGGAGTCGATTTCACTCACAAATTTTATAAAATTTGGAATTAAAATTTTTATCAATGATTCATATTTACTGATGAAAAGTATGATTTTCGGGATTGTATCCTCGGCGCACTTCACAATTGCTTACAGAACAAGCCATTTCATCTGAAATTGGTAAGTAAAATTCAAATCATAACATTATTCATTCATAATTTTTGAAAAATTCTAGTGACGGAAACTTGACGTATCCACTAAATCCATTATTTCTTAAAAAAACGGTCTCGCTGTCATAAGGTTTTTAGCTGTCAAATCCTATAGAATTTCACTAGGTAGCACGCTCTTTTTAAAGCGAAGATTTTTTCTTTCTCTATGGTCCAACTCACCGGCGAGAATCTGGGGGAAAAATACTCTTGTCATCATTCATCCTGCTTGATTCTGCTAGCTGCTAGTCTGTAAAATTAATTAATTAAAAAACAAAAACCTATTTTATTTGTATTAATAAAGTTATAACTCCAAATTCGAATTTGGCGAATTTGCGGAATGTTGTTTTTAATTAAGCCATTTTTCTTTGCTTGGCGAATATTTTAAACCATCTCTTTTTATAACTTTGATAATAATATAAGATTGAATTTAATTTTAACTTTGAATGTTGTGTCTTTACAATCTATTAAATCATTTTGGTAAGGTAATATCAAGATTTATAAAAAAAAACACTAATTAAAGAAAAATTGCGTTCGTCTGGTGGACCGGAAAAGTGGGCGAGACGGTCGACCGCGAGCTACAAGTGGACCATAATCATTTGAAATTGTCCGCTGTGAGTTCCGTTTCCGTTAGGAGAATGGACAGTGCTGTGCTGAAATAAATATTTTTGTTTATTCTAAGGCATTTTATTTACTTACCTAATTTTTCTAACGGTTATATGCATACCGAGTGGCTAGTGCATTCGCTTAATTTTGCTAACGCCTATAAATTATTTTTGCGAATTTGAGATGAAATGGGCGGGTTCAGTAAAAAGCAGTACCCTGCGTTGCGTTACTAATTTAGAAGGCCTTGCGTAAATGTCAGCCCTTTTTGCCAAAACCAGAACACTTAAGAAGGCCTATCCGCACACAACAGTGCAACGATGAAACTGATGGATAAGAGATACGAAAAACGAAAAATTTTTAAACAATACTTTTGAGCAAGTTTTGAATTGCGTATTAATTAGGCACAATGTTGCAAAAATAATGATTGTATTGCTACGAGTGTCAGCGTATGTAATTTGTTTTTTTTCACATTGAGCAACTGTTTTGACGCGCATTTGAGGAACAAATATTATACACAGTTAATGTAAGTATTTTTCGTTTTTTTTAGTACCTACATACTGGTTTTGTTAAACAATTGATTTATTTGAGGTAAACTTTATTTAATTAATGAACTTATGGGCGATGGTTACAAGATATGCATTTTAAAAATAAAATCTCGATAAAATCAGACACATCACTATGAAAGTTTTGACGTTTGCTGTCTGCCTGCCGTTGCTTTTTTTTCATGTCTGATTTCGCGGGTACTTGTTAATTTTACTTTCATTAACTTTTTAGTCTTTTAAATGATATTTTACACATTCTTACAGTGTTTCATAATTTTTTAGTACCTATTCTGCCAACACCGATTATCAACGATGCCTGGGACATATTTTCAAGAATTGGAAGAAGTGGAAAAGTTTATTCAGGATTTAGAAAGATCCTTCAGTAAGATTAAAAATGAAATGGAAAGAACTGACTTAGAAGCCAAGGTATTTTTACTAAAACTGAAGCATGAGAGAATGCGTGCAATGGCAGCTGTAGAAAAAAGTAGGTCTATTTTAGCCAACATGGAACTTATCTTGGCCAAAACAGAGATTGGACTCGCAGTGAGCAACCTAGGAAGTAATTCACAGAAGGTCGTCGCTCAGAAAAGGAAGTCTAGTACCCAAAATGAGGCGTCGAGTCCGAAGAAAAAACAATTAGCTTCTGAATCACATTCAGGTAAGAAAAACCTAAAATTAACATGTGCAAAATAATATCACCACATATTATATGTTCAAGCATGAGGGTAGATAGACAATTAAATTGTTTTTGTTAGTTATGGTTTATAATTTTGATTTTTTGAATTTCAGCAAAACATAACTCCAAAAGGCATTCTAGAAAAACTTATAAAGAAAACTGTAAGAAAGATACCTCTGCTAAGAAACCTGAATCCAAAACTCAACTGCCTTCGTCGGAGCCACCTCAGAAATCAAACAACAAAAAATGTGATGTCCCTTCGATTTCAGTCAATAGTGTGCCTTGCTCTATTCCTATGCAAAATTTGACCAATTGCGTATGGCCTGACAGTTATAAGAAGACAATATATTTAGAAAACCCTCCAGTGAGGGACACCAAGATAAATAAAAATATAGGATATTACACTACGGCATATGCTCATGAAGTTCTGGGCTATAATCCCGAGACTTTAGAGAGAAATGTTCACTCACAAATTGAGAGTTTTGATGAAAGACCACAGGAGAATCAACAGATATGTGCGCCTCAGGTGAACCCTGTTAATCTTTCTGTGAAACCAGCATATAATTTATCAGTGATGCCAGGGTATAATTTAGACCTAATGCCGGGATATCTGGTTGAACATCGAGCCCAGATACATCATCCTGAAGAATGGCATAATCAAAATGCAAGCTTAAATAATTACCAATGTACACATCTTCCTCCGGGAAACAATTATGAACAAACTAACAAACTGTACCGTGAACTGATGTGCAATGAGCAACATAAAAATAAAGACATTGAGACCCATTCTATGGCGAGTGAGGAGACATTGGTTATAACCATGAATTTAGAAGGCTTCCGGAATTCCACTCCTGAATTTTAAAGTTATTTATATACTTTAGTTTTTACTCTGCTAAACAAAATGTGCTTAAGTTATACTTAATGTAATTATTGATATAATTATGTTAATTAACTAGTGAATACATTTTGCTTAGCAGACTTTAGCGGTTTAATAATTTTAAGAGTTTTACATGCTTGATCAAAGGTAATCATGTCAAGTCTAGATTTGCAGTAAAAATTATGAGTAATTTTGATAGAAATCTATAAAAGGATTGTTCAATTTGTACTTTTATTTAGAGTTATCATGACTAGAAATAGTTTGCCTTTTTAAATCATTTTCTTAACTTTGAACTTTGTTTTCATACAAACAAAACACCATAATCATGAAAATATTAGATCCATGTATAGTACTGAATATCCTGTGTTATCTGTATTTATATTTCAAATGGTTGATCTCAATATGTGTTCCAAAAACGCTAAACAACTATTTTTAACACCTATTTTGATTTTATTAGTATGTAAGTGTTGATTTTAAAAATGATTATTTATAATATTAGACTTAGTTCTTAAAAGTGAACTCTTACAGAGAGATTCCACTACCTGCTGTTTGTTTAAGTCAAATAATCCCTCGTTTTTTTTATTAAAGATTTAATTTGCATGCAAGTATTATTTATAAGGACAAAAAACTTTTAATATTAAGGACAATGTTTACAAGAGCATTTATTGTATTTATTAAGTTGTATGCGCTATGGTTTAATTTACTTAAACTTTCATGTTTTTGTACTTTTCAACATTTTTGAAAATGAATGAAACTGGAGTTGCACTCATATTCTCAAAGTATTCTGCTGTTATTCTTGTTTATTAAGCTCAAAGCAGGTAATGTGATTTGATATTGAGACTGCCAAATAAATGTTCAAAATCCAAAAAACATTGTATTATTTTTTACTAGCTGACACGGCGTTTTTCGAATTCCCGGCTCCGTTTCAAATAGTATTATAATATCTGTGTCAATCAGGGCCGGATTTAGAGGTCCGGAGGCCTTGGGGCAACAAAAGTGTGGAGGCCCCTTTGCTCCAAATAATTTACCAAAAATCAACAATTGTTTCAGTCGAGTTTTCCAATAAATAATTTATTTAGTAATAAGTATAGATTATTTTATTATTCAACAAGCATATAAATATAATCGGAATAATTTAAGCTTATCGTTGTGCAAGTGGCTCTAATATTTTCCGTATCTGTATGACAAAAAACACGGTTTGTATTGTAGATTACAAGATAAAGCTGAAAACACTCATATGATTAGAAATATTTTTTGCACAATGTTCGCAAGTTATAGGTAAACCGCTTCATTGTGACTTCGCCTGCGGGGCACAGGGGCGCGGGGGGAGGCGAAAGCGGGTCGTGCGAGGGATGCGGGCGGCGCGAAATCACCCGCCTGCGCCGCTCACTAACCGCGCTTTCGTCTCCCCGTTTTATTCCCGTATTCTCCCGTTTCGTGCCCCGCAGGCGAGGTCTCAATTTCGCGGTCTACCTATAGTAGCTTCTCAGACGCACGTGAATGTTTAAAATTCCGGGATTACCTGCTACAAGCACGCCACCCAGCCAGGAACCGTTTAATCCTAGGTACTGCCGACAAAGGGCCGCTCGCTACACGTTCGCCTTAGCGCTCGCACGGCACGCTTACCGCATTAACTCATCGAAACGCCAAAACCACGTAATTATTGTTAAGTGGAATTCAACAATTCTTAAGTTGAAGAAGAATGAAGTTACTAAGTTCTCATGTTAAGCTCTGATTATCTTTGAAAAAAAAAATGTTTCAGTTAAGTAATAAATTACAAATCTTGAAAAAAGTCATTTTTTTATTCAAGTGATGATTATTATATTATAAATTGAATGTGGGAAAAATATTATAATATTTACTTCATTAAAGGTTATTTTGCTTTTAAACCCGAACCACAGAATATCTCGAACTCAAAAATTGAGGCCCCGGCGGGCCCCCCTGAATCCGGCCCTAGTGTCAGTCAGCGTCAAGGATTTTCTTCTATAGCAAAGCGGAATAACTATAACTAGGTATAATTTTTATTTCACAATGTGTGGGAAACAGGTGTCATACATCATTTTATTGTTAGGCAGTATTACTACTACAAGCAAGGGGACCTAAGTAAAGAAAAAAAAACGCACGAAGGGTTCCGTACCTACCATTGACTGATTAGGTAATATTGTTGTAGCGGCAAACGAAATGCATCATTTTCATTTGTGAAAATTTCCCGTTTTACCCCCTATACATAAACGTACACCCATATACTATAGGAGGTAGAAGAAAATAAAAGAATGATATGGCTTACTGTACGTAACGTAGGACCACAGATCAGAAGATTTAATAGAAGGTACTTAGGACTAAAACTAACCCGTTACTCTTTTGGGTACCTAGTAGGTACTTGATTTTATCAGTGGGTAAAACTAAGTAAGTTGAGTGCAGGCAGAGTCGGTACCTACATATTATTTACCGATTTATCTACCCTTCTGCACTGGATTGATTAGCTGCCATGAGACTGTAAATACACCATAACTGACTTTTGACTATGTAATAATTTTGAATATAAACAAAAGTACGTGCAATTCAATAATTTTAATCAACATATTATACTCGGAGCATTATTATAATCAAGTAACACTACGTAACATCTTAAAAACCTTAGAAAAATATTTGATGAGCTTCCTATTACTTATCAAAATCAAACTATCATTAAAAAAAACAATCAGTCCTTTCATTCACAGGTTGCGTGGTTATCCCAATGTAATGGTTAAAATCGTAAAATCCGTGGCTGCCACCATCTTCAACTTAGGTTTTATTAATTGAGTAGATACAGTACAGGTAGCTAGTTGTTCGTTAGTAAAATGCAGTTTCATCATCATCATCAACTTTTTCCACTTTTATATGCCTGAGGAAAAACGAACTAGTGGGAAATGCTTCGTCTGCTGCGTCTGCTGTTTCCTTCTTAATCGTTATTGGAGCTTCCACCTTGATTGCTATCGGATTTGCACTTTCCACCTTCTTCTCTGGCAGGCCTGGCTCGGTCTTGACTGTAGCGAGCTCCGACATTTTAGAACTATTCCCAACGGGCACTTTTTGTAGATTGCGAGTATTGCGACGCACTTTCCTCTTCTTTCGGCGCTTCGCTATTGGCCTCTGGACACCTTCTTTTCTTCTATTTTCTTTCCAATACCCGTTTGGCGCAGTGCTCCAGACTTCGTACTCGTGGCCTAGGAAATCGTGAATAAGCATCAGACCCAGATGCCTTACTTCAGGATGCGAATTGGCGAAGAATGTGTGCCAACGGCATCTCATCATCGGCGGCATCTTTTTGACGAGGCACGTCATCACACTCGGCGAACACAAGTATTCAGGCTTCCCCATGTTCCTCACTGCAGTAAGGGAGTCTCCGACCTGTAAATAAATTATAAAAATCACATACATTGCTCGGATCTGGAGCTCTATTTTTGAATCACTCGCGTCAAGATGGCGTGTGATATTCATTGATTAAAGTCAAATTTTGGAATAAAAAACCAGTTGTAATCTACACAGAAAGGATTTGAAAAATCATTGCTCAATTATCTGCGTACTCACGTCTACAATTCGCGTGGTTTTCGTTGATTTTTTATTAGTTTTCTAACGAAAATTACACGCAATATCTAAGAGTGATTCAAAAATAGGGCTCCTGTACAGTAATAGCTAAAACACGCGTGTGATAGATATCAGAAACATCGGTGGTAGTACCATAACAACACCCATATAAAGAAAATATTATTGTTACACTGACCTGTTTGGCGAACTTGCAGATTTGGTGTGGCACGTCGTAGAATCTCGGCAGGTTTCTGAGCAGTTGGAATTCTAAATTGATTTGGGTCATTTCAGACAGGTAGAGGTGAGATTGCGCTGCTTCTACTTCTCTTCTCGCTGCTTCCACTTGTCTCCGCGCATACATCAGATCCACGTTGAAGGGTGAAGACATGACTGACACTCATTGACACTGATGACAACTTGTTCGTTTAAGCAGCACTGTTCAAATAATTCTGCATTTCGTCTAATGTATTTCAGGGAGGTATCCCATAACCAACATTTGAGCACTCGCAAAACAATTTACTACCTCACAATTACTAAGTTCAAGACGGAAGCCATTTTTACTTGCAACGTTGCGGGTACGACGGGTCAAAGAAAACTGAACCTGTCGCACAAGAAATCGGGTAATTTATAATCTCGGGTATATGCATTTCTTTCTAGCGTGACTCGCTCTCTCTTACACACTAATTAAAAGGACTATATTTGAGGTTATCATAATATTTTTTTTACTGTTTACCCACTATTGCTTTAATTCTCATAAACAAATTGAAAATAATTAAAATTATACGCGGGTAAGTACTTATCAATGATATAATGAAATACGATTCCACCTTCCCCTAAAATATTGTCCTGCGATAACTATTTTTTATTGCACATCATTGTAGCATGGATGAATATTTGCGTTTTATACGAGTAGAATTTGCATTCATATAAATAACGATAGAAAATTAGGTTTGCCGATTTTACCAATTAATTAAGCTCAATATTTCATCATAAAATATTCTCAAAATTTTAATTTAATATTCATCACGTCTTGAAGTGTCCTACCTACCTATAGTCACTGAACTGTTTCACAAATTGATCTTGTCTCTGAACTTGTTTTCGTACCTCCCTAGTCAGGAGACAGAAAACTGTCTCTACTGTGTCCTACCTACCTTTACGTGCGAGACTGAGAAACATCTCAGCCGTGTCCTACCTACCTAGTCAGGGGACAGAAAACTGTCTCTACTGTGTCCTACCTACCTAGTCAGGAGACAGAAAACTGTCTCTACTGTGTCCTACCTACCTAGTCAGGAGACAGAAAACTGTCTCTACTGTGTCCTACCTACCTTTACGTGCGAGACTGAGAAACATCTCAGCCATGTCCTACCTACCTAGTCAGGAGACAGAAAACTGTCTCAGCCGTGTCCTACCTACCTTGTCAGGAGACAGAAAACTGTCTCAGCCGTGTCCTACCTACCTAGTCAGGAGACAGAAAACTGTCTCTACTGTGTCCTACCTACCTAGTCAGGAGACAGAAAACTGTCTCTACTGTGTCCTACCTACCTAGTCAGGAGACAGAAAACTGTCTCTACTGTGTCCTACCTACCTTTACGTGCGAGACTGAGAAACATCTCAGCCATGTCCTACCTACCTAGTCAGGAGACAGAAAACTGTCTCTACTGTGTCCTACCTACCTAGTCAGGAGACAGAAAACTGTCTCTACTGTGTCCTACCTACCTAGTTAGAAGACAGAAAACTGTCTCTACTGCGTCCTACCTACCTAGTCAGGAGACAGAAAACTGTCTCTACTGTGTCCTACCTACATAGTCAGGAGACAGAAAACTGTCTCTACTGTGTCCTACCTACCTAGTCAGGAGACAGAAAACTGTCTCTACTGTGTCCTACCTACATAGTCAGGAGACAGAAAACTGTCTCTACTGCGTCCTACCTACCTTTATGTGCGAGACAGAGAAATGTCTCAGCCGTGTCCTGCCTACCTAGTCAGGAGACAGAAAACTGTCTTAACTGTGTCCTACCTACCTTGTCAGGAGACAGAAAACTGTCTCAGCCGTGTCCTACCTACCTAGTCAGGAGACAGAAAACTGTCTCTACTGTGTCCTACCTACCTAGTCAGGAGACAGAAAACTGTCTCTACTGTGTCCTACCTACCTAGTCAGGAGACAGAAAACTGTCTCTACTGTGTCCTACCTACCTAGTCAGGAGACAGAAAACTGTCTCAGCCGTGTCCTACCTACCTAGTCAGGAGACAGAAAACTGTCTCTACTGTGTCCTACCTACCTAGTCAGGAGACAGAAAACTGTCTCTACTGTGTCCTACCTACCTAGTCAGGAGACAGAAAACTGTCTCTACTGTGTCCTACCTACCTTTACGTGCGAGACTGAGAAACATCTCAGCCATGTCCTACCTACCTAGTCAGGAGACAGAAAACTGTCTCTACTGTGTCCTACCTACATAGTCAGGAGACAGAAAACTGTCTCTACTGCGTCCTACCTACCTTTATGTGCGAGACAGAGAAATGTCTCAGCCGTGTCCTGCCTACCTAGTCAGGAGACAGAAAACTGTCTTAACTGTGTCCTACCTACCTTGTCAGGAGACAGAAAACTGTCTCAGCCGTGTCCTACCTACCTAGTCAGGAGACAGAAAACTGTCTCTACTGTGTCCTACCTACCTAGTCAGGAGACAGAAAACTGTCTCTACTGTGTCCTACCTACCTAGTCAGGAGACAGAAAACTGTCTCTACTGTGTCCTACCTACCTAGTCAGGAGACAGAAAACTGTCTCTACTGTGTCCTACCTACCTTTACGTGCGAGACTGAGAAACATCTCAGCCATGTCCTACCTACCTAGTCAGGAGACAGAAAACTGTCTCAGCCGTGTCCTACCTACCTTGTCAGGAGACAGAAAACTGTCTCAGCCGTGTCCTACCTACCTAGTCAGGAGACAGAAAACTGTCTCTACTGTGTCCTACCTACATAGTCAGGAGACAGAAAACTGTCTCTACTGCGTCCTACCTACCTTTATGTGCGAGACAGAGAAATGTCTCAGCCGTGTCCTGCCTACCTAGTCAGGAGACAGAAAACTGTCTTAACTGTGTCCTACCTACCTTGTCAGGAGACAGAAAACTGTCTCAGCCGTGTCCTACCTACCTAGTCAGGAGACAGAAAACTGTCTCTACTGTGTCCTACCTACCTAGTCAGGAGACAGAAAACTGTCTTAACTGTGTCCTACCTACCTATTTAGGAGACACAAAACTGTCTCTACTGCGTCCTACCTACCTTTACGTGCGAGACAGAGAATTATCTCTACCGTGTCCTTCTTACCTATAGTCACGTGGCAGAGAACTGTCTCAGCCGTGTCTTACTTACCTATAAGTGCGAGACAGGGACTTGTCTCTTTCGTGTCCTACTTATCTTTACGTGCAAGACCGAGAACTGTCTGGGCCGTGTCCTACAGTGGCGTGGGACAGACGTGCCCCATCAGTATGTGTTACCTACTGGCGACCTACATATTGCTGCGTGACGTGAAAGAGCCTGTCCTATTTATAATACTAGCCTGCCTATTCTGGGGCAACTTGCTACGAAGCTGCGTACCACTGAAAATTAAAGTGATGTATAAATTAAATGGGTCCTACCAAGTAAAATTATTGACCCTAAAACCCTGTAGTACTAAATTACAGAGCCTACATTACCTACTTAGTGTCCTAGTACATTTTATCCAAATTAAAATAAAACAACCAAACACAAAAACTGTTTATCCAAGAACCCT
>CAUZXH010000085.1:0-12342 GCA_963584085.1 Pyrausta aurata | reverse complement strand
TTTTCCAGACACCATAGACACATCATAACGTATTTGTTCCAGCTTTAAACGTTATTTACTTACATTAAGCATGAGTCCTTAGTATTTAGAACAGCGCATCACTTACCTACAGTCACCGACTGTTCCCGAATATCTTCGTTTTTTGCAATAATAACTATTTTGTTTATCCTAAGTCTTATTAACACACAAATTTATAAGAAAAACCTGTATGTCTATCTGATTATTCCACCAAACTATTGGCCTGCCTTAAAAAATTGTTGTCTGCCAAGGCCTAAAATTAAACTACCCCCGGAAATGGATATATTTTTCACAACACTCTCAGCAATGCTAGATTAAATTAGAATCATGACCTCCATCCACGTAGAGAAAAGAAGAAAAAACCCGGCCAAGTACGAGTACGACCCGCGCACTGAGGGTTCCGTACTTCCGTACGTATTCTGACTACTGAACTTATTTATTCAGAGTCCGCTAATTCCACCTAGCGAAAATATCATAATATTTTTTTACAGCAA
Organism: Pyrausta aurata; assembly: GCA_963584085.1. Classification (NCBI taxonomy): domain Eukaryota; kingdom Metazoa; phylum Arthropoda; class Insecta; order Lepidoptera; family Crambidae; genus Pyrausta; species Pyrausta aurata. The sequence goes on along the minus strand of CAUZXH010000085.1, from coordinate 11,830 downwards.
AAATAAAGTTGTATGAAAGACAAAATTATATTTGCGGTTGATGAAAATGCGCTATGTATGTTTATCTCAACAAAAGCCAACTGGTTCGATCTCGTTCAAACCAATTTTCGTTGAAAGTTTTTGTTGAGATCTACCTACATAATGATTTTTTTTCAAAATTTTTACTTTCAGAAGTTACAGTGTCAAAGTTACGCCCATTTTATCACTTTGGAAGCGCCTATATCTCAAATGCTAGTCTTATAGCATGATAAAGATAATAATATGTATTATCAAATATCACCTTGATTAGTATATAGGTAGGTCGTATCCATCCGGAGAAAAGGTGGGCAGTTAGTTTCACTCAAAAATAGGTCATAGGAAGCCTATTAACTTAATTATTTCATAAAAGTTTGAAAATTTTAAGAGAAATTACTAAGAAGTATCTCTTTTTTGCCTTGCAGGTTGTAGTGAAAAGCAGAGTATTGACCTCTGGAATAAAAGATTCTTTGCCTTGAGCGAGCTTGAATCCTTTCCTACACTCAGAATTTTCTGTTACTCGACATCATTTGTATATTTTTAATTATTTTTTATAGTATATGAAATGGGTTCACTTTAATAGTAATATACAGAATGTAAAAAAAGGACGAGCTAGATGTAAGGGTGTGGTTTTCAATAGATTTTGGAATACATGAAAAAAATATATTTCAAGATTATTTCCGGTTTTCTAGACTCTTCTCTTAACCACCCCCTTGAATTTGGCTCCTACTTTCTTTTACATACTGTATAAGAAAGAATAACAGTATTTATAAGATAAAATGTCCACAGATCCCTAAAATTCTACACAGGGTGTAAAAAAGTACTTGCTAAATTAAAGGAAGTAGTTAAAAGTCACGTCTAAAAAAAGGAAAATTTTAAAAAAAAAACCCTGTATTCTATTCTCGATTGACAATAAATAACCCTCTTGAATTTGGCTCCTACTTTTTTTTTACAATATTTATAACTGATTCAAGATGGCGCCCGTGCTGTAGACACTACCTCATTCCCTTGTTTAATAAATCGACTATAAACGATAATAATAGGTAAAGTTGATAAAAGGTAGTAGGAACAAGTGGGTTCTACCCAAAATTAAAAGGGGTTTATGTTGGGACCTGTGTGTAATGTATGCCTTCTACATGTGTAAATAGTTTCTGCGCGCCGGGGCGGCGTCGGTACGTGGAGTACGAGCGGTTCTGCGAGACGGTGGGCGCGGCGCTGACGCAGGGCGGGCTGGAGCGCGCGCCGCTGCTGCAGCCCGTGCCGCACGTGCCCACCGCCGACTCGCCGCTCAACTTCCTCACCTTCGAGGAGCGGAACATCGTCTCCGGCGCACTCACCAAGCTCGCCAAGTTTCCTGATCAGCTGTCCAATATTTTGGAAGTTTTTAAGGTTTGTTAAATTCTCGTTAACTATATGTTCCATACACCTTAAAAACGTCAAACATTAGGTTTTAGATAAAAAAATACCTGTGCCACGAAATCGTTCTTTATGTTTTCCGTGTCCAAACATGATTTTGTTATCGATGTTGGTCGACAGGACATGGACAAGGAGCGCTGCGGCACCATCCCGCGCGTGTCGGTGGAGCGCGCGCTGTGCCAGCGCAACCTGCTGCAGCTCGTCTCGGCGCGCGAGCGGGACCTCGTCTACAAGTGCTTCGGCTACCGGCGCGGCTGCGGCGACGAGGTAACTACCCTCACGAGTAGCCTCCAGAGGCCCAGAATGTTCCTTATGAAATTGCGGTCTAGGTAGGTACCCTTCATATAAAATTATCTTAATGACGCTCACAGTGGCGCGGCGGTTCTAACCCACCAACCCACATTCAAGTGCGCGTGATGTGCAAACTAGTGTACCTATTGATCGAAATAGAGAGTTCAGCGATCAGATAAGCGAAGTAGTAGAAGCGATACCAAATTCAACTGCCAGCTCTCTCCCTCCAAATCCGTTAATTAATACTTAGTAGCTCAGTTCTGAAAGTACAAATCTGTACAGTGCAGAATGCAGGTTTACCAACTGAATCTCTTACCTATAGGTCAACTACCGAGCCCTGTGCAACGCCCTGGACGTGCTGTACGCGACGGCGAGCGGACAGCCCTGCTGAGTCCCCCGCCGCAGTGTTCTGCCCCCCCTCGCTGTGATCGTTTCGTTTAGTTTCGTTATGTGCAGGTACAGGTTTAATAAATAAGTTTGGTTCGTTGTAGTAACTTTTTTATTAAACAATTAGTAAGATACCAAAACTGGAAAGAATTTAGATCGCTCGTTTATTCATCCCAAGAAGCCGCTCAGTCCGGTAGCATTACGAGTTACGACCTATGCAATCAGGAGCATCAGTGCCGGGTCCCGCGGCGTCTCCCCGCCCGGCAGCCGGCGCGCTCCGGCACGTCGCACACGCGCAGCAGCGTCGGGGTTGAAGTGCAGGTGGGCGGGGCACTGCCGGCACACGGGCGCCGCGCGGCCGCAGCCACGCAGGAGTAGAACAGCTCGCAGTCGTCCGGGTGCGCCAGCAGCGCGTCGTCGTCGCTCGCCGCCTCCGCGCACGACACCCTCGTCACAGAGTTCGCGACGCAACGCGGTGGAATCTCGTCACCGGACTCGGTGGACTCCGCGTCACCCATGGGGAGCGTCGAACTCGTCCGCTTCTGTCCCTGCCACGCAACCGGCCTCCGCCGGGGCGTCGCACACGAGCAGCTTAGGATTGAAGTGGAGACCGGGGGGGGCATTGGTGGCAGAAAGGCACCCCGTAGGCGCACTGGTAGAAGAGGCGACAGTCGTCCGGGTGCGGCAGCAGCCCGAGGGCGTCCGAGCCGTCGCAGGACACCTCGGTTATAGAACTCTCGGAGCAGATGTTGGAAACTTCACGGATATTGCTCCTGAAATATTAAGTACACTTAAATTATACTTACTATCTATACATTGACAGTGCAGTTGCTATCTGCTACCTACTCTACTCTAGCAGTACTTACCTACTCTATTTCTGTTTATTACTGATATCCTCGATATTGGATAGACGCGGACGAGCAGATTTTTTTCACTACGAAAAAAATTTTTTTTATTTTTTTACTTAAATAAGATGCTTAACTTACAGATGTGATGCTTTTGACAATCTTCCACTAACCGAACAAACCAGGGCGAGTAGAAGAATAAACCATAAGAATTTCTCCATGATGAGCGGATACCTTGATGAAACTGAATATCTGAGGGCGACGTGATATACTTACTTTTATAACAGTCAATATAAGTGGATTTTATAAGTACCTCATACTTATTGTGTAAATTGTTTATCACTGATAACACAACAAGAGTTTTTAGTTATTCGTAAATAATTATGAAATGATTATGAATTAAAGTAAGTACCTTTGTGGTAAATAACTTATACTTTACCTTTGTGGTAAATAATAATGTAAGTATGACTATTTACCTAGTACCACACCACAACCACTCCTGCTGTGATTTAACGTAAGTTAAACGTACGCCGATTGAGGAACATGTTTTTATTTATTTAACTTTTTTTCTTAAAAGATGAAATATGAAACCAAAAATTGCGCACGGGCGGGATTCGAACCAGCATCTTTCTGGCTATCCGGGCCAACTGCTCTTCCAATTGAGCTACCGTGCCGTCTACTATTCGCCGTATTCTTTACAGAATAAATTCAACTTATTATGCCGTATTCTTTACAGAATAAATTCAACTTATTATTATGCCGTATTCTTTACAGAATAAATTCAACTTGGAAATGATAACGCTTCGCTACTCAATGGTTTTACAATATTTCACGCAATGACGTATCAATGAGACCAAGAATTTCGCGCGGTCGGACCGACGGCACGGTAGCTCAATTGGAAGAGCAGTTGGCCCGGATAGCCAGAAAGATGCTGGTTCGAATCCCGCCCGTGCGCAATTTTTGGTTTCATATTTCATCTTTTAAGAATAAAATATGACACTGTGAGTGTTAAAAATATTGTAAAACCATTGAGTAGCGAAGCGTTATCATTTCCAAGTTGAATTTATTCTGTAAAGAATAACTACTTGGCCCGCTGTTGCATAAACAGACGGGTAGATGGCGCTAACGTCACGCAATGACGTATCAATGAGACCAAGAATTTCGCGCGGTCGGACCGACGGCACGGTAGCTCAATTGGAAGAGCAGTTGGCCCGGATAGCCAGAAAGATGCTGGTTCGAATCCCGCCCGTGCGCAATTTTTGGTTTCATATTTCATCTTTTAAGAATAAAATATGACACTGTGAGTGTTAAAAATATTGTAAAACCATTAACTTTTTTTTTTATTTATTTCAAAAATGACAAAGTAAAAAAAGATCATTTTTGCCGCGCTTAAAATGGGACCATAATATTGTATGTTTAGGGTTCCGACTACGAAACCCTAATAGATTCGCCATGTCCGTCTGTCCGCAGTCCAGCGCTGAGACCTGAGGTGCTTGAAACTGTTATTTGGAATGTGTGAGATGTGTGTAATATTCTCGCCAGTGGTCAATTATTATTTTTTTTAATTATTTTTTGAGTACCTCACATACAGCGATACAAAGTAACGTCAGGATGTTTTTTTTCTCTGGCCAAACCATCGTGTGGGGTGGTGATCGTTGAATAGGTCTTATAAAATGATTTTGTAAAAAAAAATACTTGATTGATTTACTGATAAGGAAAACCTGCTCGTTCGAAACTATACTTAAATTTTTTTGCCATTAATTAATAGTAGATTATTCATCATGGGGATAAAGTGGTGTCTTACGGCTACGGCCCTGGCGCCATCTTGAATCTCGAGCGAAATGAAAGGATTCTAAATTTAACGCACCGATTTTGATAAAAAAAAAGGTGCCAAATGAAAGATAAATACAGAAAAAGATCACAGAAAGAAATGATTTTAACATCGCGACATTATGAAATACCCAAAAAAAAATTTTTCGTTCAGAAAAATATAGGTTTAGCTGCTTTATATTTTATTTTACTAAAAATAATAATCGTGGGGTATTTTCAGGGTTATATATATTATTGCCAATTAGGTATAGTATTGTACAAAGAAAACCGCATACTAGTATTTTCAATAATTACTGAGATATAAAATTATTAATGAGGGCAGTAATTGCTCGGAAGCAACTATTGCAATGATAAAATGATAAGTATACTTATCTCAATAATTATTGCGGGTATTGACATGCGGTTTTCTTTATATAATACTTAACTTAATTGGCAATAATATAAATATCCCTTAAAATAAATACCCCACGTTTATTATTTTTAATAAAATAAAGTAAAAAGCAGATAAACCTATTTTATTCTGAACTTTAAGAAAAAAAATAGGCACTTCATAAGGTCGAGAGGTTAAAATCGTTCCTTTATGTGCATTTTATGTGATCTCTTTATGTATTTATCTTTCATTTGACACCATTTTCATCAATATTGATGCGGTGGTTTGGCTTGTAGATTTTTTTGTTATTTTCAATGAAAGTGGCGCCATCTATAGATAGTGCCATCCACGAAGGCGCGCCCCACCACTCGTCCAAATCGTTTATAGTACATGTGTGCAAGCTTTTGAATTGAATTTGGAACATCATAATGACTAATGAATGACAAGCACACTTCAAAAAATACACTCAAAGGGAAAGATGCTCTACTTGGATATGGCTTTAAGTAGGTATGGTTAGTTACTAGAAAAGTAATATATTATTTTTTAAACTGCACAAGCATCATTTTTACTATTGACGTAAACGAAATACGTAAGAACGTTTTATAACATTTAAAAAAATGATTAAAAACTTTCTTATAAGAGAACCATCGGTCCACCGGGACTTCATACGCGTGAATTGTTTTTTCTTCGTACACGTAGGTCCTAGCGTAATGTTTTATAGCCTTCACCGATAAAGTACATCCCGGTAATATTATAAGTTACCACATGGTTTTTTTATTTTAAATTGTTTATGGTGTTTAAGTTACTATTATAATTCTTTCAGTAAATTTAATAATGACAGTAGATTATACCAGGTTTATTTTTTAGTACAACACACTGGGCTTTCCTTGACATTTTAAAAATAAATTAAGCAGAGACACTTTCGTGACGAGTCTGAATACTTAAATGACGGCCGGCTCGCAACTGACGCGCGTGTCTCCCCCCGCACCCCGCATCTTTATCAATCAAAAAAAGAGTGGGGCGCGCCTTCGTGGATGGCACTATCTATATGTTCCTCTGATATGAAACTTTCGCAGCTGCAAATGAAATTAAATCAAATCAAGCATATTTTGGTCGCGTATTGTTCTTTTTAACATACATATTCATTAAAAATAACAAAACAAAACATTTGGTACATACTAATCATTGATTTTTGTGCACCCGAGAAATGACTGCCCACATAAAAAAATATATATCTCAATAACTATTATTGATATTGAAGTGCGGTTTTCTTTACCAAATACTGTATTTACTATGCAATAATAATAACTAGGAAATATATACCCATCTATGTATAATTTTTATGAAATGAAGTAAAAACCGAAAAAAATAATATTTTTACATGTTCGGAATATACTATCTAAACAATGATTTTTTCTATAATAGATGATGTAAGTAATTATCTTTCATTTGACACCTGTTTCATCAAAATCGGTGAAACAGTTTGACTTGTAGAAATTTATAATTGTTTTTTTAGAAAAGTGGCGCCATCTCTGTTCCTAAGGGATGAAACTGTCGCTGCTGCGGGTGAAATCGGTTATTTTGGTCCATAATATCACTGTGCAAAGTGGCTTGCTTTAATCATAAAGTGCAGCTTTTAAGTCATAACGAATACATCGTTGCGTGACATCAGCGCCATCTACTCATCATGTCAACTGCAGCGGGCCAAGTAGTTATTCATTACAAAATAAATTAAACTTGGAAATCATTCATTGGAAGGAAATCATGTTTTAACAATAAATATTTAAAAATTAACTTATATTTTGTTTTATTTTTGGTAACCCTACTCACGCCAAACATCGCTCGACATTTCAAAATAGTAAAGTAATAATAAGAAGTAATTTATTAGTTTTCACAAAAAACATGGTACACAATTTCACTCCGATTTGTCTGCTGACGCTTCTTGATTCTTATTGCAAGGAGACGTCAACGCAACGTGACAAGAGACATCCCAACGCGCACGTTTGTTTCGCTCGCACTACCGTCGTAAGAAATGGGTTTGTCTCTGTCGTCAGTAGCGTAAAGTTACACAGCTGTGTGGGTCATCTTGTATGTAGTAGTGTGTAGTGCCATTTTTTAGCTGACAATTATACTAATAGCGGAAGATACGGCATGACATACTTGTCATGCCGTATCTTCCGCTATTTTACTTTAACTTTAATCAAAGCCCACTTCCATAAAATTTTGCAATGCAGTAACGAATATGTAATGGGAAATTAATTAAGTACCTACCTTACCGAATTAAATTAAATACCAAATAATATTAACATGTCTTTGTTACCACCTGAGTGAGACCATAAATAATTAACTATCATATTTTCCTTAATCGGCGAAGTTATTGACTACATAATAAATTACATATTATGTAAAACGCAGGCGAAAGCATCTGTCTTGGAAATGGGGGCTCTTATGTAACATTTTCTACTATTGTATTTTCATTCCCATTAAAAGTGCGAAGTGTGGTCACCCAAATAAATACATCAATGTATGGAAAACAATTGGAATGCTTAAGTATAACTTTGGATTGCCGACATAAAGAGCTGTCACTTACGATTATTCGTACTTAGGAGGCCGCGTCACATCAGATTAGATGAGTTTTCAGCTTCGTAGAACACATGGAAGTGGTAGAACTGGTGTGACCGACAGAATCGCCGGTCAACAGTCGTATTAAACTTTGAAACTGTGTCTAAAGATTGCTAATGAATTGCTTATATTTGCTTAGCATGATGCTAAAATTGCTTATTGCATTATTTAAAAGAATTAAAACATTTACGGTTGACCGTCCATTCTGACGTCAGAATGGCTGGTCAATATCTGTAGAGTACTAAATATGTAGAATTACTATAATTTTTACGGGTCAAAAATTGCTTATCCATTGCTTATTTCACTATTCGTAAGCCAAGACACTGTTAATCTTTCCTAAGAAAAGATAACGCTCGAATAATTAAAAGTCCCAGCGCCTGATAAAAGTATGAGAGCAAAGTTGCGTAGAAATGGTGATTATTTTCTATATTGCAAAAGGCTTTGCAATATTGAGATGGAATGAGTCTACACCACGTTAATGCTTAACCGACTTAGAAAATAGGAAGTTATTAGTTTCATCAGTAAGTTTATAGGTAGGAAGATTAATAGCGAGTATCACACATTTGGCTGAACTGATTCAGATGCGCTTTAAAATAGCAAAATCTTCTCCTAAGGCTAAGAACTCACGGCGCAGTTTCCACCCGCGCCCGCCGTGGTTGCGGGCCCACAGCCACAGTAGAATGCAGATTTATATGCATATAAAAAGTTAAAATAAAACTCACGACGTGGTTTACGCCCGCGATGGGCGAGGTTTGATTTCGGGCTCCAGTGAGAGCTACATCATCGCGTGGTTTAGTTGAAATTAGCTTGAAAATCTCAACAGCTGCGGGGTCGCAGAAACGGGCGGCCTTGTGAGTTTTTAAAAAAACCGCGCCGTAAGTTCTTAGCCTTAGGAAAAGATATTGCTATTTAACTGAATTAAAAAGTAAGGTTTTCATTACGAACTGTATTTTTGTATACAGGGTGTAACAAAAGGCTTAACGAAGCCGAAAACCACTTATTTCCCCCCCTTCGATACGATCATTTCTCTCGATGAAACCATACCTGGGAAATGACGCGTTACTGAGATATTGACAGTCAGTGATTTTTTTTTCAGAGTTTATTAAATAAAAATCTTCTATGAGTACTAATAAGTGTTTTTTCTCTTAAAAAACATGTCCAAAATTTTCATTACTTTTTTCGTAATCAGACCATAAGCCGTTCACTACGCAATGTATCACGCGGTGTGGCACGGGCGAACGCACACAGCTACCGCCCGCACGCACACAAATAAGCGCGTACATTGTGTGCGCGTGCGTCGCTACGCCTGAGCGCTCCGCGCGCGTATACACTGCGGCTAATAAATCAATGAATTATTTTAATGCCTAAAAATAAGTCTTTTTCCAGCGATTATTTTTGTTTGAATTTAATTTGACCCCTCCAAGGGAATGTATCGGATTACCGGTCACCCTGTATAAGTTCAAGTGGCAGGGTACACAGCGCTGAGGAATGATGGCCGTCGGGGTAGAAAAGTTCTAGATTGGAGACCACGTCGTGAGTTTAACTTTTTTTATAAAAATCTGTGGCTGCGCGCCCGCAACCGCGGCGGGCGCGGGTGAAAACTGCGCCGTGAGTTCTTAACCTTAGGAGAAGATTTTGCTATTTTAAAGCGCATCTGAATCAGTTCAGCCGAATGCGTGATACTCGCTATTGATCTTCCTATAAACTTACTGATGAAAATTATAACTTCCTATTTTCTAAGTCGGTTAAGCATTAACGTGATGTAGACTCATTTCATCTCAATATTGCAAAGCCTTTTGCAATATAAAAGCAATAATCACCATTTCTACGCAACTTTGCTCTTATACTTTTATCAGGCGCTGGGACTTTTAATTATTCGAGCGTATCTTTTCTTAGGAAAGATTAAGTGTCTTTGCTTACGAATAGTGAAATAAGCAATGGATAAGCAATTTTTGACCCGTAAAAATTATAGTAATTCTATTTAGTACTCTACAGAAATATTGACCAGCCATTCTGACGTCAGAATGGACGGTCAACCGTAAATGTTTTAATTCTTTTAAATTATGCAATAAGCAATTCTGCCATCATGCTAAGCAAATATAAGCAATTCATAAGCAATCTTTAGACACAGTTGCAAAGTTAAAATACGACTGTTAACCGGCAATTCTGACGCTCACCAGCTCTCGACCAGATTTGAACTTTCGTGCGAGAACTTAGTCGCCCGGATGTAGACAATAGTAGTTCAATGAGTCGGGGACTGCTTCATATTCGCAGCTAACTACCATATCTGTACCTATACACTTATAAGGAGTCCTATTATGCATATAAGCAGACGTCTGTTTGTTACCTGCTTGACGTGACGACGCTGAGTGTGCAAGTTTCACTTGAGGTCATGGCCTAAGAAGTGATAAACACAGACAAAAAGTCAAAAGTTTATTTACACATTTGTTTTATTGCGACATACACAGTTGTATATCATCAGAAGTTTGTTCATGTCCAATCACTTAATCTAATAATTTAATTTCATCCCTAATCAATGGAAGAAACTAGTTTGTATAAAATACATGATTCTGATTGTTCAATAACCAAATTAAAAATACAAAACTACAACATTTCTGCAATGAGATCCAGAACATTCATCTGTAAGTGGAGGGCGGTTCCCATACACTAGCGCACACACACTGCCGCGGCTGCTCGCGCCGACGGGGACACTATCATTATTTATAAGCTCTGTATTAATATTATTTACTATCGTTTGAGTTCCAAAGGTCAAAATCGATTCTAACCAGCAATAATACTCAAGTGAATCTATAATCCATACTATATTAATAATAATTTATGCAATGCGGCCTCTCGTTAGTGACCATATTACATACGACAGTATTTTTATCCTTAAAAATTTCTTAAACAGATTACTTCCTTAAATTAATTAATTATGTGGAATGAAATGACGTGCCCCCGGCGCGGCGAGACGAGAGGCGCGGGGGACAGTCATGACCGATGACTTAACCTGCAACAAACAGAACAGAGCACATTAGCACCACACAAGAAAGGATAACTAATATTAATTAGGGCACTTACACTTTTTCGTTGTGAACATACCTTACTATTGGACTGAGATGACTATCGGCAGGTACGTGGGTTGCTTAGTAGGGCTGGTGCCTCTGGTTGGCGCGACCACCGCCGCCGCCGCGCTGCTTGCCCTCCTTGGTATCCAGCTGTAACACCGCCACTCATCAAGCTCCCCGAATATTATCTTAAGATGTCTTCTTGTTAATGTTAATGACTACAGTAGGTATAGTGTGAATGTTTCAGCGTGCGCATGCAGGTGTCAATGGGCTTTTAGTTATAGAAAACGAGCGTACACATTTTGCAAGTGTACATGTGAGTACGAAAATAGAAAATTAAACTGATAGACACGCGCACGGAATAAATTGACTAAGCACTACTATACGAGGAACTACTTTTGTAACATCTGCAAAGCATATTACCTCTCTACTAAAAATTTTGAAAAATATACAACTGTTTATATGAAGTAAAATTTTTAGAAAATGCAACTACAAGTTGCTAGAATATTTAATTAGTTCATTGATGCATATTTCTGTACATGCATTTCTTGCAAAAAATAATAATATTTGGTTATGAATTTCTTATGTTAGTTTAGATTTGTATTGGTTAATGTTGAACTAAATGCTTGTCCAGCCTCGCTCAATTAATTTAATCAATGAAAAAAATTTTTGATAGGATTAATCGCGATCAAAACGAATCAGAATGCCAAACGTATCGAAACTATGTACGTAAGCGGGGCAAACATGATCTCTACATAACTACACATACATCACACCGCTCACAAGACAACTTCAAAACGCTCCACACGCACGCAACGCTACTGCTCTCGGTGTGAGTGTGTATCCGCGGGCCCTGCGAAGGGTTCCGTTTGGGAGCGTCTTGTGCAGGTGTATAGTTACTAGTAAATGTGCGGTACCTTTGCCGCGGGGAGCCGCGCGCGCGCCGTACCCGCCCTCGTACCCTCCGTACCCGCCGTAGTCTGCCC
>CAUZXH010000084.1:0-12592 GCA_963584085.1 Pyrausta aurata | reverse complement strand
GTTCTGGAGGAACCCCTGTTGCACATGTTTAATTTGTGTCTAGAAAGCTCATATTTCCCTGATCGTTGGAAAGTCACACGTGTGATACCGATACCTAAGGGAGGGGGTGGAGCGACGGTGGATTGTTATAGGCCGGTGGCTATTCTATCGACACCAGCTAAGGTGTTCGAAGCAGCCATACAGACAACTGTTCAAGAGCAAATAGCGTCACAGCTGTCCGACGCCCAGCATGGTTTTCGACCAGCGCGTAGCACATCTAGCAATTTATTAAATGCCATGACGTATTTAGTTCCTCATGTCGATGCAGGCCTGCAAGTGGACGCTGCATACTTCGATTTTAGAAAGGCGTTCGACTTGGTAGATAACGATATCCTATTATCAAAGCTGGCAATGGTCGGCTGTACACCAAAACTACTTAGGTTTTTCGCGAGTTACATGAGGGACAGAAAACAGTATGTGGAATATGGTGGCTACCGGTCTGAGCCTTATTTTGCTAGGTCTGGCGTAAGTCAGGGCAGCAACTTAGGGCCCTTAAAGTTTCTCATAATGATAAACGACCTGCCGAACGTTGTCGAAGAGGCCAAGTGTTTACTTTTCGCTGACGACTTAAAACTGCTTCTGGCCATAAATAACGAGGACGACTGCCGCCGCCTCCAGCGGGATATCGACCGAGTGGTAGTTTGGAGCCAAAATAACAAGCTTCAATTTAATGTCGCAAAATGCTCTGTCCTAACATTCGGCCGAGCTAAGGCTCCACTGAAATATGGCTATCGGGTGGGCGAAACTCAAATAGAAAGGGTGGAAACAGTCCGAGATCTTGGCGTTATAATGGACGCCAAATTGACTTTTAGAGACCATATCATCAGCATTTGCAAGAAAGCATATAAACGGCTAGGTTTTCTTCTCCGAAGAACTGGGTCATTTACTAGCATAAAAGCTATTGCAATATTATATGATGCGCTTGTCAGGAGCCAACTGGAGAATAACGCTGCAATATGGGCACCGCGAGAAGAAAAATACAGACTTATGCTGGAACGTATACAAAATAAGTTTACGCGTTTCTTATATTTTAAACTTTATGGCGTATATCCTTTCTATCCCTTGATGTATCCCACCTTGTTTGTCTTAGGCATGGTGGGATACAACAGGCTGGAGACTAGGAGGGACCTAGCTATAGCCACATACGTCTTGAAGGTGGGCCGTGGTATTATCAGTAACCCAGATGTCCTACAATGGATAGGTCTGAACGTGCCCGATGGCTGCGCACAGAGACGGCGCCGACCGAGCTTATTCGCGGTGCCGCGCGGTAGGACGCAACTGCTGGCCACAGCTCCCCTAACGCGTGCCATTAAAAACCTAAATTTAGCCGCCGATTGCCTAGATTTATTTATTTGTTCACGAGCGGAGTTCGAGAGAGTGACATTACATTTATTATGCTACAAATCTATATAAAAATTTTATGTCGACTTATTATAAATTGGGATTTTTTTTATTTTAATTTACTAATTCTATAGTTAATGATTGTATGTATTTTTATTTATTGACTCTTTTTGATTGTTATTTATGAATTCCAATATTAAGTTATTATTAATTTATTATGTGATTGATTCTGCATCTATCGATTTGGATTTTTTCTGTAAGGGTAGATGTATGCTGGAAATAAATGAAATGAAAAAATAAATGAAATGAAATTTTAATCAATGATTTTACGTATACGTAGTTACTTTGACCTGGTCATAGTGTTCTAAAATGATTTAACTCAAAGATATAGTAATTCAAAGTTATAATCCCTTATCAATGTTATCAAAATGGCTAACTCGCTGTAGTAAATGACAAAGTCAAGTTCTATGATTGGACACATTTGTTTGTAATACATTGCTGGTTCGATTTATTTTGTAGGAAATAACATTTTTTTTCATTTCTATAAATTAAAACCATTTTGAATTAATTACTGGTTACTTATAGGGCGTATATTAAAATTTTTTGCTCCTATCACAGACCGATAATAAAAAAAATAACAAACGATTTGTGCGGCATCCGCACCTTGTAACAAATACGTGTGTTATCATAATTGAGTTATCATCTCTACGTTTTATACTAGCTAACGTCGGCAACTACTGTTATATAGATAATCAAAGAAATTTGCACGGTAATCTATACAACGTGTGGCCTGTAATAGGAGCGGAAATTGTAATCAATGATTTTACAAAGTACACCTTGTTTCTATGACTGGAGAATGCTTGGGAACGCATTGCTAATTTGATTTAATATGTTAGAAAATAACAATAACTTTACTTTTCATTATAGTAAATTAAAACCATTTAAAATTGATAAAAAAAATATAAAAACTTATATAAAAAAACTGCTCCTATTACAGGCCAAACCATGTACAATATTATCTACTGTCAAGTTTAAAGTAATACCAAGGTTTACATAGGACACAATAAGCTGAACATGAAATACAGTGCCTTAACTAGGGCGGTGCGTTTATACAAACTATATCAGTTGATATAGCTCAAGGGGCGCGAGCTCACCGAATGGGCTACGTAGCTTAAACTCATCGCTGAAACTTGTATAGCTTAAATTAAAGCAGGTTAATGCCGCAATGTGCGCGTTCTGTCTTTCTGCTAAAACGAAAAAAAAACAACATACAGATACATATTCTATTTTATTTAATCCCCAACGCAAAAAAAGAGATTTGTTATTATTATTTTTTTATTATTTATGGCACAGACAAAAGAAAGTACAAATGGCGGACTTAATGCTTAAAGCTCATTCTCTACCAGTCAACCATTGAGTGAGGCATAAACGACTGTTATAAGTTTAATATGTCCGTCTGTGTATCTGTGTGTGTGATTTTCGTTTACTTATTTTTGTGTCATAGATAATTTTATCCCGTGTGTTCATAACAATGTCTCATGAAAATCTGTTCAGCCGTATGAAGATTATCAGCTCTTTTCTAGTTGCTTATCTGACTCCGAATCTGAATCGTATCCCAAAAATCCCACTGATATTGGTTGCAAAATTAAAGTCAATACAAGGTGTTTCAAAACAACGAGTAAATAATGAAGGGAGTTACTCAGAATCAGTAACTGAACAGCTTTTTCCTAGAAACATGAGTTGAAATATGCCAAAAATTAATTGACTTTTTTTTTTGTATGGGAAGTCAAATTATTTTTGGCGTTATTCAACCTATGTTTCTACGAGAAAGATGTTCAGTTACTGATTCTGAGTAGGCAGGGCCCGATCTAGGGGGGGGCAAACCGGGCAATTGCCCGGAACGGCGAAATTGAGGGGCGGCAAAATGGGGGCGGCACGGCGCGTTGGCGGCGAAAATTTGAAAGATGGTTAAAAAAACCGGCCAAGTGTGAGTCGGCCTCGCGCACTGAGGGTTCCGTGCCAACTTAAACTGAATTAGGGATCCACTTTCTTCCACTTAGCCGAAATACCACAATATTTTGTTGACAGCAAATGTAGCTTTGTTTGTCATAGTGTTTGTATGAAGAACAAAGTAATGTTTCGTTCAAACCAATTTTTGTTGAAAGTAAAATCTACATTATGATTTTTTTTTCAAATTTTACACTTGCTTTATTTAAAAGTTTGACGCCCATTTTACGACTTTGGAAGCGTCTATTTCTCAAACGGTTGACTTTTAGAAAAAATGGTTTTAGTAACCTCAATGTAATTTTAAAAGACTTTTCCATGTATCCATATACACCCTCCGTGCATAGGTTTGAGTATATTTTTTTTTTAGGTTTTAGTTTCATGGGATGCCCCCTTAAATGTTTTTTTTTTTAACTTTTTGTATCTTAGAATAGTTAGATACGGGATTGCTACCATGTACCTTATTATTATTTATGAGTTTTTGTATCTTAATCGGAAAGCGGTAAATAAGATACACCTACCTACAAAGTTTCAGTTGTGCGATGCTAATAGTTTTAGAATAAAGTGGCTGTGCTGTGACATACGGACGGACAGACAAACAGACAGACTTAACGAAACTATAAGGGTTGTCGTTCGGCTACTGAACCCTAAAAAGTAAAAAAACACATTTAAGGGGGCTCCCATACATTAAACTCATACCTTAAGTTTTTTTACGACTCAAACCTATGCGTGTGGGGTGGTCGTTTATAATTAATTACATTGAGGTTCCTAAAACCATTTATGGGGTTTCATATGGGGGACATAGGTAGGCTTTTTGATTGCGTGTCCGGCTAGTCCGGCTTTTGTCAGGCTTTTTACATTTAGCAAACGAGCAATCGCCGAGCGCAGGCGAGTCAACTGTCGCTCCCGCACGCCGCAGAGCCGCACGATTTCGCGCTCGCTTCGCTCGCGGATGATCTACTTACTGTTACTTATATCAAATTTTATATAAAAAATGAAATTTGTTCAATATGTTTAACAATTTTTGTACATCTACTGCATTTTAATTCTCTAGTAGTCGCGTAATAATTTTAATAATAATAAAGAAAAAAAAAGCCTAGCGCATTCATTTTAGATCTTTCACATTTGTTAGGTCGTTTTTCATCTTCCAAAATTTTATAATTGTACATTATTTATTGACCAGTCAAATCATTTTTGAAACCATAACTATTGGAAACTCTTGCTTAACTCACACATTGATTTATATAATTTAGTCGCTCTGAATGCCGTTTTGGGGCAAAATTTGAAGCGCTCGCTTCGCTCGCGCATCTATTATGTCACTAAACTCTTAAGCGCTCCCTTCGTTCGCAAATACTTTGGTCTTTCAGTACCAAAATTTGAAGCGCTTCTCAATGTGATTTCATTACTTTGTTTTATAAATTGAAAATATTAGATGCCAACATTTTTCACAAATAAATTAATCAATCTATCAAACCGGGTAAGTACATGTTTGCGTACATATTAATACTAAGACACAAAATCCTCAATAATTTAGGGCGTCCGGCTTTTTTACCCAAATGTCCGGCCAAACTGGCTGGCATGTCCGGCTATTAGGTTTGGCGACCTGGCAAACCTACACGGAACCCTCAGTGCGCGGGTCCGACTCGCACTTGACCGGTTTTTATAGGTTAAAATTACACCATCTATGGAATACCGTAAGGGTGGCAAAGATTGTTTTGCCCGGAGCGGCAAAACAGCTGGATCGGGCCCTGTGAGTAGGTCCCTTCATTCTTTACTCGTTGTTTTGAAACACCTTGTATAGCGGTATGAAACAGATCATATATTACAAAAAAAAATCCTTGTACACTTAAGTTAAGCCAAAAACCATTCATCACCGCGATGTAATACGGGACAGCGCCATCTATCGGCTGCATGGAGAACTGAACTACTTAGTGTAACTTGAACACTAACTTCCTTATGTCCGATCGATTCGAAATTTGGTGCCGTGTTACTTCGACCTGATCAGTCGTTTTAAGATTATCAGCTCATTTCTAGTTGATAAGGGGATCTGAATACCTTTCACATGTCAGATCGTTTCGAAATTTGGCAGCGTGTTACTTTTGGAGACGGTTTTTTTTTATTTTAAATTATTTACTACTTATAAGTTAATAATATAGATAAGTATTAGACATGACAGGTCACACAATAAGATAGACCATATTGGTAATAGTAATTAGGATTACTTTTAATAGACAAATTGGTCGTATTGAAACCAATATAACAAACACCTGAACGAGTGTTATTAACAGAATCAGTAGAACCCAAGGCATCTGCTAAATCACAAATAAAAACTTATGAGTTGCTATTACTCCCTGCTGTGTTCCAACTGCCGTGGTCACGAGTCTTCTTCTTCCCGTCACGCGGGGTCATCTTTCTTAATCATGCGGCATCATTTAATTCGCTGGCTGGTATCCTCTTCCGTAAGTCCGAGGCACTTCATGTCCCTATGGACATTCGACAGCCAGGTCGTTTGAGGTCTTCCCCTTCCCCTCCTTCTCGTAGCCATAGAAAGGCACGTGATCTTCTGGTCACGCCGTGGTCAAAACTCGTGACCACGGAAGTTGCAACACAGCAGTGAGTAATAGCAACTCATAAGTTGTTATTCGAGTTTAGACCCGTCATGTATTATACTTATTGCAATGCACCGCGAAAGTTTTAAATCCAATAATAATATAGATATTGTAAATATGGCTTACCAGGCAAAGGTAGATCGAGAACTGTGTGGTATTGAGGTAGATTGTTGGGGCCTGAGCCGACCTGGGAACAATAATAATCATTAATAATAATTGCTCTTTTTAAAAAAAACATTATTGGGTGGTAGTTTTTTTTTTATTTATTTTAAGAATTTATTGCACAAATTATGGTGTACAAAGGTGGAATTGCTAAAAGTATATTAGTTTAGTATTTTGCTGAGCGGGGACCTTTTCGACACAAATTTAATTGTTTTTTTATTGTATTTTCTTTTCTGTGTTTTTTGTTTATTTGTGTCGAATAAAGTCATTCATTCATTTATTCATAGTATGTGAGATTAGCTTAAATTTGTACTAAGAGCTGTGAATTTTGTAAGAATAAAAAATATATACAAAATATCTGTCAAAACTCAATATTTATCACAAAAACGGATTATTCTTGCAATATTATTTTCCACATTAGTGACACAGTATTTTATATAAAATTCACTTGTAAACAGCAACTGTGTACGACAAGGAATCGAACCCAGTGTCTTACGCTATCCGGGCGCATGCCTATACCACTCGGCCACCGTCACATAGGCAAGCCTGTTGAATTTCGCAAGTGCTTTCTTTAACGCGTAGGCTGCGGGACCTCATCAATGTTGCGAGATTGCTCTCGCAACATCCGAAGGAAATATTTGTATAGTGACAAAAAACAAAATAACAACTATTATGTCAATTAAAGAAAGAGTATGCTAGCATTACTAACCATACTTAAATGTGTGATCTTCGTAAATCCAATATTTATAAAAACTATAATCTTGACTTTAACTTGATAGAAGCACAATATCATCATTTTATACATCGGTAATTTTTATCTGCAACAATTTAACAAGACATAATTATCTGAATACAACTTGCGCCTAATCCTGTTTCCTACTTCTTAATGATTCTGCTTTATATAAACTTGATCATTACTCGGTAAGTAATTATGTAAGCTGATTCATTTAGACTTTGCCCGCGGGGCAGAGGGGCGCGGTGCGTGAGGGGCGCGGGCGGTGAGCTGCTGGATCGCAGACAGGTTGCTATGGCCTTCTTAGCTTGGACTGCCATAGTCATAGACTGCCATGGTCACTGAAAATACGATCCAGTAGCTTACTGGATTCTTATCACCCTAGTTTGATAAGCGGTCTTCGCCGCGGTCAGTATTTGGATGGGTGACCGGCCCCAAGTATGGAAGTCATGGGATCAGCTGATCCAAGCAGCTTGACCCTATATAGGACCTCGGGTTGAAAGCGACCTTCGCCGCGGTCAATATAAGGATGGGTGACCATTTCTTGGCCTTCCATCCAGCAAAATTCACTGTCAGTCAGTATTCTACTAACCAGCTGATTTTAAGACCTAGCATGATCACACAATCCACCAGTCCAGAGAGACTTGATTCAGTCAGTACTTAACACGCCCGGCCTTATATACCCCCGGATCAAAAACTTAAATACCGCGATTCAGGATCGTCTCACCTCTATGTACTTGGGGCGCAGGTGCGAGGAGGGCCGCAGCTGCGTGTGCGCGGCGGCCGCGATGGCGCCGGAGGGCGGGGGGAGCGCGGGGGACTGCTGGATCGCCGACGGGTTGCCACGGCAACGAGTGTCTACCTCCTACCTACCTAGCTTGGACACTGTCATAGACTGCCGTGATCACTGTTGAAATAGGTGACTGGGAATACGATCTAGTAGCTGACTGGATTTTGATAAGCGGCCTTCGCCGCGGTCAGCATTTGGATGGGTGACCAGTCCCAAGTATGGAAGTCATGGGATCAGCTGATCCAAGCTGTTTGACCCTGTCGAGGACCTCGGTTTGTTAAGCGACCTTCGCCGCGGTCAATATAAGGATGGGTGACCATTTCTTGGTCTTCCATCCAGCAAAATTCACTGTCAGTCAGTCTTCTACTAAACAGCTGATTTAAAGACCTAGCATGATCACACAATCCACCAGTCCAGAGAGACTTGATTCAGTCAGTACTTAACACGCCCGGCCTTATATACCCCCGGATCAAAAACTTAAATATCGCGATTCAGGATCCACTCACCTCTATGTACTTGGGGCGCAGGTGCGAGGAGGGCCGCAGCTGCGTGTGCGCGGCGGCCGCGATGGCGCCGGAGGGCGGGGGCAGCGCGGGGGACTGCTGGGTCGCTGTCGGGTTGCCGCGACGACGGGCTTCTTCTAGACTGCAAGAGAACAATATAGGGTGAGCGTTTATGTTTTCATTTGACTGGAGTATACATGGTGTTCATATGGCCCAACTTTTGTTTAAAGATTGTCTTATAATAACATGAAATACAATAAGGTAGGTTTGTTTTGTATATTTTTTTATTATTTTTAATCCACGACGCATAAACAGATGGGTGTTATAAGTTTAGAATAGAATCGTTTATTTGCGTAAAACGTGGTAAAATTTTATGTGATTACAGAGTTTCATTTTAGAACTCATGCTTTGTTGTTTAATGTGTCTGTCTGTGGTAGCTCCCAAACGGATGAACCGATTTTCATATTTTTGACTTTTAATTACACTTTATACCGAATCTTGTTAGCTATGTTGTAAGAAAATCTGTTTAGTCGTTTGAAGATCATCAGCTCTTTTCTAGTTGATAAGGGGATCTGACTAACTTTTTTATATCCGATGCCGTGTTACTTCAACGATATTGAAAGTATATATTAAGATAACCATCACCTGATCAGCTGTTTGAAGGTCATCAGCTTTTTGATAGTTGATGACCTGGCAGAAGGGTTGGGAAGTTTTAAAACCGTTTTACCTTAACAACTTAGTGGGCGGGTTGAGAGGCAGACTTTTCGGCCGCCTCCCGGATTCCATGCCACGCAGTTCCACCTGAGCTTCGTGCGTTTCGTTTCTATCCTGAAAATGGAACCTTCATTAATACGTCAAAAGTTCAAATGGTAACAAAACATCACTTCACATTAGGTACAAATATACAAAAGCTCATCTATACTAATATTAATGTAAGTATAGATTATTACCACTTCAATGGAGCTAGGTCCCGAATCGCTAGAATCAGCCCCTTGGTCTTGAGCGAAGATGTCTTCCGCGTAGCATATCAGGAACTCTGTCACCACCGCCTGTGAAAAAAAAAAAAAAAAATATATAGGGTGTCACAATAATAATGGTAGGTTCCGTAGGTTTGTTAGGGTTCCGTAGCCGATTGGCAAGAAACGGAACCTAGTAGGTAAGGAATTATAGTTTCGTAAAGTCTGTCTGTCTGTCTGTCTGTCCGTCCGTATGTCAGAGCCACTTCATTCTAAAACTATTAGCCTTACACAGTTGTTAGGTAGATGTATTCTGTTAACCGCTGTCGTTCCTCCTTTCCCCCCCCATCTAACTTTTGAAATAAGCAAGTATAAATTTTGAGAAAAATACATAATGTAGATCTTAAAAAAAACTTCCAACGAAAATTGGTTTCAGCAAAAAGGAAAAACAGTTTTTGAGATATAGCACATCTTCAACAACTGCAAACATGACTTTGTTCTTCATACAAATACTATGAAAAAAACAATGTTATGTTTGCGATCAACAAAATATTGTGGTATTTGGGCTAAGTGGAAGTAAGAATCCCTAATTCAGTTAAAGTTGGCACGGAACCCTCAGTGCGCGAGTCCGACTCGCACTTGGCCGGTTATTAAGTACCAGGGACGCATAGCATCCCAGGAACACATAAAACACTTGCCTATTGAAACTTAACCCAAAAATCGTAGTAAAGACAATTCAAAAGTATCAGGAACACATACCAGCTGAAGAGATTTCAGACACTTCCTTAGTAGGATTCTGAAGTATCAGAACCACATAATAATAGAAGAGGTTCTAAGAGATACCCCAGCTTGAGTCAACAAAGGCGCTTTTTAAGTACCAGGCGTTCATAAGTTACTTGGAGGTCCTTTCGAACGACAGCCGAGTTCTTTGACCAGCTATGGATTCATTGACTCATTAGATCCACTTTGACCTGCCCACCAAACGCTTGGACAGATGAGATTTCAATAGTAGGATAGGAATCATTGTCATTCCGAAAAAGTGAAAGCTTACCGCGAGCTAACACGCCAGCGACGCCATCTAGTGACAAAGTACGGCACCGTGTATTTTTCAATTTCTAAGTAGGAATCCCTATAAAGCATCTTCTGAAGTACCAGGAGCACATAATAATTGAAGAGATTCTATGAGATAAGTCAGCGAGGACGCTACCAAAGTACCAGTCGCTCATAAGATACTTGGAGGTCTTATCGAGCGACAGCTGAGTAATGAGTTCTTTAACCCGCTTCATGGCTCTTTGGAAGGGATTTGGCCTATCTACCTACTTGAGACCTAGCTACAAAGGCCGCCACACCCTTGAACAGATGAGATTTTAGTTAAGTCATTCCGAACAATTGAAAGCTGAGCGCGATATAGCAAACCGGCAACGCCATCTAGCGGCAACATGTCCTACCTGCACGGCGACGCCTGAGTTCTTTGCTCCACTAGCTCCACTCCACTTCATTATTGACCTAAGTAGCTACAACCCTTGAACAGACATTGTAGACACCCCCGTAGTAGTAGTCATAAAGTTATTCCGAAAACACACACCCATGGTCAGGGGAGTCTTCCTTAGTCGAATTATAAGTCATTCCAAAAAACTGAAAAGTCAGCGCGAGCTAACGCACCGGCAACGCCACCTAGCGGCCGAGCGCGGCAACACGTCGTACCTGCACGGCGACGCCCTGCAGCGCGTGCTGCGGGCGCGGGCTGCGCAGCAGGTTGGGCGCCCACACGATGGCCATGTTGCGCGCCGTCATGCCCGTCTCCGCGCCCAGCAGCGACACGCGCCGCAGGTGCCGCATGAGGTACGCCAGCGTCCTGGACATTGTACGTGAGATGTCATGAATAAAATTATAGTGTAAAATTTTAAAAACACTAACACTACCTAAACCTTTGCTAATCTTCATTGTGCTTAAGTATTTCGACACCTAGCTTCATTGGGACTTCGCCTCTGAAGCGGCGGGGCGCGAGGGGGAGGACAGAGCCGAGAGCGTAAAGAGTGAGGGCAACTCTGTGCCCAGGCGTGGTCTCAATGAAGCGGTCTACCTATACTAATATTATTAAAAAAGTATTAAACACTCGCTTCCTCTGCAACTATAAATCATTCACGCGCTAGGGATTGAGCCGTGCGCGCACTCGCTTATAGCTGTGCAGTGTACAATGCAACACTACGCCTCCCCATATGGCATTTGAGTGTGAAAGAAAGACAATAATAGAAAGTATGCGCTGTCGCAGTTCCACGTTTTGTTGCCGCAGAGGAAGCGAGTGTTTAATATTACTATAGTAGGCGCAGAATTTTTTTTAAATGCGAACGTTTGTGAGGATGGATGTTTGTTACTTCTTCACGCTAAATATACTTGGATAAAACT
Source organism: Pyrausta aurata (assembly GCA_963584085.1). Taxonomy (NCBI): domain Eukaryota; kingdom Metazoa; phylum Arthropoda; class Insecta; order Lepidoptera; family Crambidae; genus Pyrausta; species Pyrausta aurata. The sequence goes on along the minus strand of CAUZXH010000084.1, from coordinate 1,049 downwards.
TTAGAATATTTTTCTTTTACATTAGAAAAGCACAAAAGCAATAATTTCCTACGATATTTTGTGATAACAGCCGATTTCGATTACGGTGGCCAGTCGTCACAATGACTATAACCGACTGCGCGGGACATATTATAGTGCACAAGTGTGTGTGCAAACACAGGTGCACTCTCTATCCCTTTCACTCTCATAGATCGGGGGTGAAACAGCGTCAATTTCGAAACTCCGGGCTTCCCTAAAAATTTCCGAACAGAAAAACCCAGGTACACATTTTGGCCCAACCCAGAATCGAACCCGGGACCTCTGGCTTTAAAATGCGACCCATTTTGTGATACACAATGTTTAGACGAGAACCTGTTCATAAATAAGTCACCAACTCACCTATAATGCGGCGGAGGCAGTTTGACAGCGGCGTCCCTCACAGCGCGCAGTTTCGACGCCTCGTCCGGTTGCTGAACCGCACGTACGAAGCTCTCGTACAGTTGATACGTGCACAGAGGGTTGGGCAGCTCTCTGCAACAATAGTGTGAGGGTTTAGATAGATGTACGACTTGACCTTATAGAGAAGTATCTAGCAGAAAAAAACTGTAAATACTCCAGTAGAGGTGCTCGTAGCGCAGTGGTGGCAGCGCTTTGGTAGTGATACCAAAGTTAAGCAACTTGCGGCGCGGTCGGTGTTTGGATGGGTGACCATTCCGACCATTATTGCCGAAATCACGAGCATCTCCATGCTTCGGAAGGCTCGTTAAGGCAAGGCAAGCTGGAATAAACGACCAGGGCGCCTATAAGTTCCTAATCGGTTATACAGTGCGACACGGATCTTCTGGCCAACGGTGACAGTCGGAACTAACGCTGTCAAATTAAAAAAAATCGGTTGCCAGATCGAGTGTAGCGAAATCTCCCCAATCTTACAAGAGATTTACCGCTTTTCCCTTTTATTATTATTATTATTATTTTATTTATTATACAAACAGCGTTTAACAGATGAGTTTACAGTAGTCCCACAATAGTAGATTGTTATATAAGGGGAGAAAGCGACCCATTTCACTCAA
>CAUZXH010000083.1:0-21534 GCA_963584085.1 Pyrausta aurata | reverse complement strand
AAAGGAAATGTACCAAACCAAAGATGTACTAAGAGGGCGCATAAGACTTATGACAATAATAATTACAATTTAAGAAACAAGAAACGAAACACACATGATGGCATTTCGATGGATTCAAACCAGTTCACAATCACGAACCGAGACGTCACACTCGTTGTATCGCTTTTCGCCGACTGGGGGTAAGAGATCCTAATTAGGATCTTTTCGCGTCTTCACATAGCGCGCCCGGGTAACGTATCTATTATTTTTATAACATCATTGGGTATAGTCAACTTTTTGTCAAATTGAGAGGTGTTTTAAACTAAACTAAACGTATTTTCCCAAAGTTGATAAGATATTCCTAATTTTTTAAATGGTGTACAAAATTTTATGAGCCTGTGTAAATAAGTGAGGGGACGTAAGGGAGCTTAACCAAGACCCAAAGCTCCAAGCCAACCTCACCTTCACGTGGTGCGTCCTGTTTCAACAGACGAGGCTCTGGCGACCGACCGATGGCGGGATAACCATCCAACAAAAGGCGCAGCTAAATGTTGAGCTGAGACGGGCAGCAGCGTCATAGCTACAAAGAACTGCGCCTCTGCGCTCGCCAACCCGCCTGCCAAGCGTGGCGAGTATTGGCAAATACCCCCCTAAAAAAAAAAAAAATGGTAGGACACAAAAAAACCAGGCCCCCAGTCTCCGGCAGCCCCGCTATTCCTGACTCCGGTAGCGGCCACGGTAACGGCGGGGCAGGGGGTGCTAAGAATCCCCGGAGGCGATCGCGCTACCACCCCCAACGACAACTGGCCCTGGTAACCTATAACGCGTGCACACTGAGGACAGACGAGAAGCTGCTCGAGCTGGAGGAAGAATTGAGCAGGTTACACTGGGACATAGTGGGTTTATCGGAAGTCCGTAGAGAGGGCGAGGACACGATAACTCTGAAGTCCGGCAACCTGCTCTTCTACCGGGAGGGTGACCAAAAGTCCCAAGGTGGTGTTGGGTTTCTCGTCCACAAGTCCCTCGTTAACAACATCGTAACCATCGAGAGTGTGTCGAGCAGGGTGATATACCTTATACTCAGAATAACCGAGAGGTATTCGCTGAAGGTCATACAGGTATATGCACCGACCTCTAAACACCCCGATGAAGAGGTGGAGGAAATGTATGAGGACGTAAGTAGAGCCATACATACTTCCAAAACCTATTTTACTGTTGTTATGGGGGACTTCAATGCAAAACTCGGCAGTCGTGGCGAAAATGAGTTGAAAGTGGGACCTTTTGGATATGGTCAAAGGAACGCCAGGGGACATAGGCTGGCCGACTTTCTGGAGAAGGAGGGACTCTTTGCGATGAACTCTTTCTTCCAGAAGCCGCCTCAAAGGAAATGGACCTGGTTGAGTCCGGATGGCACCACGAGAAATGAGATAGACTTTATCATGACCACCAAGAGACGGTTATTCAGTGATGTCTCCGTGATCAACAGGATTAAGACCGGTAGTGATCACCGAATGGTTCGAGGCACATTGAATATAAATGACAAATTGGAAAGGTCCCGCCTGATGAAGTCTACGCTCCGACCTACTCTTGCCCATATCCAAAATCCCGAGAGCTTTCAACTCGAGTTGTCAAACCGCTTTGATTGCCTAGAGAGTTGCGTTTCAGTTGACGAAATAAACAATGGGTTTGTGAAAACTGTCCAAACGGTCGGGTCAAAGTTTTTTAGGCCTGGCCGTAAAAATAGAGATCATGGCAGAACGTCGATCTATGGCACTGCAGACCTCCGATAATGCTGAAAACTACAGGCTGCTCAATAGACGAATATGGAAGTCCTTGCGACACGACATTCGTGCCTTTAACACGAACAGCGTTAAAGAGACGATAGAGCGGAACCAAGGCTCCAAAGTGTTTGCAAGGGACATGTCTATTGGGCAAAGCCAGTTGACGAAGCTAAAGACGGAGGACGGCAGTGTAGCGTCGACGAAAGCAGAGGTTTCGAGGGAGATCGAGAAGTTCTATAGGCAGTTGTACACCTCAGTTGCCGAACCCGTTGATAGCTCGGCCAGAGACCCAAGAGCTACCCTGACCCGACACTACACTGAAGACATCCCGGACATCAGCCTTTACGAGATTAGGATGGCCCTGAAACAGCTTAAAAACAACAAAGCACCTGGCGAGGACGGAATCACAGCAGAACTTCTGAAAGCGGGTGGAACACCGGTACTCAAAGTCCTTCAGAAGCTTTTTAATTCCGTGCTGCTAGAGGGCATCACACCTGAGGCATGGAACAGGAGTGTGGTGGTGTTGTTCTTCAAAAAAGGAGACAAAACCTTATTGAAGAACTATAGACCCATCTCACTCCTGAGCCATGTCTACAAGCTGTTCTCAAGGGTCATCACGAATCGTCTCGCACGTAGGTTTGATGACTTCCAGCCTCCCGAACAAGCCGGATTCCGAAAAGGCTATAGTACCATAGACCACATCCATACGCTTAGGCAAATTATACAGAAGTCAGAGGAGTATAATATGCCTCTATGCTTAGCGTTTGTGGACTATGAGAAGTCCTTTGATTCGATCGAAACTTGGGCGGTGCTTCGGTCTCTTCAGCGGTGCCACATAGACTATAGGTATATAGAGGTGTTAAAGTGTCTGTATAACAACGCCACCATGTCGGTCCGAGTACAGGAACAGAATACGAGGGCGATTCCACTGCGAAGAGGTGTAAGACAGGGAGACGTTATATCTCCGAAACTGTTTACAGCGGCACTGGAAGACGCCTTCAAGCTCCTGGAATGGGAAGGATTCGGCATCAACGTCAATGGCGAATACATGACACACCTCCGGTTTGCCGATGATATAGTCGTTGTGGCAAAGACGCTGGATGATCTGGGCATTATGCTCGAAGACCTTGACCGAGTATCCCAACAAGTGGGTCTTAAAATGAACATGGAAAAGACGAAAATTATGTCGAACTCCCGTGTTGTACCCACTCCGGTATCTGTTGGGAACTCAATTCTTGAAGTTGTTGACGAGTACGTCTACCTGGGACAAGTAATCCAATTAGGTAGGTCCAACTTCGAGAAAGAGGTCAATCGACGAATCCAACTCGGCTGGGCAGCGTTCGGGAAGCTGCGTAAGAGCGTCTTCTCGTCTCAATTACCTCAGTGTCTGAAGACGAAAGTCTTCAACCAGTGTGTGTTACCAGTGATGACATACGGATCCGAAACGTGGTCTCTAACTATGGGCCTCATAAAGAAGCTCAAAATCACACAACGAGCGATGGAGAGGGCTATGCTCGGTGTTTCTCTACGAGATCGAATCAGAAACGAGGAGATACGTAGAAGAACTAAGGTAACGGACATAGCCCTGCGAATCAGTAAGCTCAAGTGGCAGTGGGCAGGGCACATAGCGCGAAGAACTGATGGCCGTTGGGGCAGAAAAGTTCTAGATTGGAGACCCTTCGACCAAAGGCGCAGCGTAGGACGTCCGCCGACAAGATGGACAGACGACCTTGTGAAGATCGCAGGATCGCACTGGATGCAGACCGCTCACAACCGGTCGTTGTGGAAAGCCATGGGGGAGGCCTATGTTCAGCAGTGGACGTCCTTCGGCTGATAATGATGTGTAAATAAGTACATCTCCTTTATACCAGAAATTCTTGAAAATGCCTCATTTCAAACGTTGAGAAAGTTAAAGATTTACTGACGGAAGACGAATTGCTGAAAGAAATTAATTCTTTGATTTCTGCATTTCGTCCCATATAAGTTGTAGGCACGGTGGGACGAGTTGATAAATGACTATATTTTCCACCCATAATAACAGGAGACGACTTGCAGAATGAAGTTAGTAATAATCTTGATTTCTTTGCATCTTGTCTCAAGTGGGCCGTACCGTAATCACATGGGACGAGATGAGGATTGACTAAGTATGAAGTACCTTACTGAAATACTCTAAAACTGTAGTACCTAACTGAAACTAGTGGTTATTTTCAATAAAGAGTACGTCATACCTGAGACCATAAATAATTACCAAATTTTCCTTCATCGGCGAAGTTATCAACTACATAATTACATATCTAAAACGCAGGAGAAAGCATCTGTCTTGAAATGGGGGCTTTTGCTTACATTTTCTACTGTATTGTATTTTCATTTCCATAAAAAGTGCGAAGTGTGGTCACCCAAATGCATCAATGTATGGAAAACAATTGAATTGCTTATAACTTTTGATTGCCGGCATATAGAGCTGTCACTTACGACTATACTTACTTAGAGTCTGCGTCACATCCGATTAGATGAGATTCCAGCTTCGTAGAACACTTGGAAGTGGTAGAACTGGGTGGCTCAGACAGCCAGCATCCGGCTGTCTGAGCCAGCAGCTTTTTCTCAATAGCTCCTAAACGCGTGCGTCACGAAGGTTCAAATCTGGTCGAGAGCTGTCACTAACGTCGTCACATCAGTATATCGTTAAAAAATTTGTCCGCAGCATAGTATTTCGTGAAATATAGAGAAAAACAAGTTGGCTCAGACGACCGGATGTCCGGCTGTCTGAGCCATACGTTTATCATGATTTCTCGAAAAGTATTGGATTAAAATGGATGAAACTACTTCAGATGGCCGTCACCTACGCGTCACATTCCTTTTTATAAGAAACAGCGCCCTGAAACCCTCTGAGAGCTGAGATCCAGAGTGTCAGAAAATGTGAAATTCTGGCTGTCTGAGCCTAGTTTTTTTGATTTTACAAGAAAACTATTGCGTCACCTACGATGAAACCTGGATATACCAGCGTCACCTACGATTCGTTATCAGCCTAGATAGGTGAGATCTCTCTAGGCGTCTGGCTCAGACGCCCGGATGTACACACTGGGGGCACTTAGATCGTTTCGAATCATACCTTTTCTACACAAATCTTAAGAAAAAACCAGCAAAAGAAAAGCTTTTTATTTATATTTTTTTGATTACAAACTGTTAATAATTTCGTGTTTAGACCAGTCATGTCTTATTCTCATTGTAATGCAACGCGAAAGTTTAAAATCTTATGATTACAAACTGCTTGAATAACACACAAAAAATCAAACTTTGTATGTTATTATGAAATTGTCGGTGGATGTCCTACCCTTGTAAAGATCAAGTGGACAACCTTGTAAAGATCGCAGGATCACTCTGGATGCAGACTGCTCAGAACCGGTCGCTGTGAATAACCGTGCAGGAGGCCTATGTTCAGCAGTGGAATTGACAATAGTGACTGAGTTTGTTGCGCAGCTTCTTCTCAGCACTAGCCCACTATTGTCCCGAAGCAGCGGTAGGGCTATATTGGAACATGTATATGAGTAGTATGGATCTCTGTTGATCCAGGTCCCCCAATTTCTCTTTTCACTATTTAACTTTCATCATTTCAAGTTTTCATCTATTTATTTTATTACAATTCCACTATTCATTTTTATAAGTAGTAGTATTAGTTAATACTACTAACTCTTACTAACTTCTTTGTTGAAAGTACATTAAATGGTAAAAAAAAATAAAACAAATATTTTAGGATGAAAAATTGTATTTCTAAATAAATTAACACAACGCTTTATAATAAGGTACATTTAAACAACTAATACATTGTTTTCTTTACACCATTTATCCAGTTTTGAGTGGACCTATCGATGTTCGTTTAGAAATTGAATGTTCTGAACCGATACCGGATAATACAACTGCTTACTGTCTGATTATCAATGATCGCATTTTTTAATACCAACCTCTAAGTAACATCGTTAGAAAATTATCATGAATGTGATTGTTGATGTACAAGGATTCAAAAACGAACAGAATCAATTCATTCCAAAAGAAATAGCTATATTGGGGAAGAGATGTGTTTTTATTCTCTTGATAAAACCACCATACCCATTTTATAATTTAACGAAAAAAGAACGCTTACAAGTAGCTTGGATAGAGAAAAATAGAGGAGTTTTCTGGAATCAGGGAAATGTGGCTTTTTCGGACTATAAAAAATATTATCGAAGACCTTTTAAAGAACAAACATATATTTACTAAAGGGTATGAAAAAGTGTTATGGTTAAAAGATATGGTTAATCATGATATCGTTTATAATGTAGAAAATAGAAATTGTCCTAGTTTTATAAAATTGTATGAACAATATTCAAATTGTTTAGATATCAAAAGTTGTGTGTATCACAACAAAAATCTGTGCTTTGAAAAATGTATTCTGTTTGGATAAATGGTGTAAAGAAAACAATGTATTAGTTGTTTAAATGTACCTTATTATAAAACGTTGTGTTACTTTATTTAGAAATACAATTTTTCATCCTAAAATATTTGTTTTATTTTTTTTTACCATTTAATGTACTTTCAACAAAGAAGTTAGTAAGAGTTAGTAGTATTAACTAATACTACTACTTATAAAAAATGAATAGTGGAATTGTAATAAAATAAATAGATGAAAACTTGAAATGATGAAAGTTAAATAGTGAAAAGAGAAATTGGGGGTACCTGGATCTCTGTTGATCCAGGTCCCCCAATTTCTACTACTACTTATATGTGGGTCTGTTTGCAGAAATAAATTATTTTTATAGACGTCCTTTTTTTAAAAAAAAAAACACAAATTGTCTGGTTTCGTGGTAAGAAATTTTCGTCCTGTGTTACAAAGTACCAGACAACGATTATGACGGGGGCGTCTCCCATAAATACTAAAATACATATAACATCCATGACTTAGGTACAAATGTTCGTGCTAATCACACAAACATTTGGCACTTGTGGGATTCGAACCCGCGACGGCCGGCGTAATAGTCAGGAGCGCTAACCACTACACCAAACGCGTCGTCCTTTGGCTGATAATGATGAAGATAGGAAGTGGAACGCAGCGCATAATCACCATTATCAATGTTTTCAGGAACTCGGAACAAGCCAGCCCCTGGGGGAGATCCCGGTTTTCTAACGGACGCGACATCAACGCAGAGTTTATCAACTCACAGAAAGAAGGTAGGAATTGTATACAAAAGTTGTACGTTTTATACACAATGCTGTCCCTTTCTAACCTTAAATATGAGAGAGATAGCGCTACATGGGACTGTCAATTCCAAAAGTCACATTAACAAAATGATATTGGAAATTTGAGGAATGATTTTGTCTCGTTTTTTTCGCTTTTAACTCGTGAGAAATGCACAGTCATTAGGCCTGATTCTAATGATGAATGACTAAAACTAAAGCAAATTATATCTTTCTATTCTAAATTAATGAAAAGAGACAGACTAAAATATCCATATCCCATATCTATGGATAAATTGCTTAATTAAAAATTACACAATGTCCCCATTAAGAGGTCGCCACCATATTGTATATAGACACAACACTTAATCACGCAAAAAAAAACTGAGCAACTGACAACTGTTTTGATTGACGTTTTTAAGTCATTGTTGTCTGTCTCTTTTCATTTATTCAGAATAGAAAGAGACATGTCATTTAGTTTTAGTCGGTGCACAACTAGAATCTATACTAGATTTCAAGATGTGTTTTGTCTTTCTTACATTGGTATAAAAATTAAATTGTCAGTGCATAGTAGTGCTGTCACTCTTTTATGGTATAGGTTTGAAAGAGACAAAAAAAATATTAAGTTGTTTGGTGTTTGATATTGAATGAACACTAGCATGAACGGAACTCAAGTCAATAGCATGATGAGTGAGGTCGGAACGAAGTGAAATATCATCGATATTTTGAGTGAGTGTATGAAATGTCTACGGACTCACATTCTGAGTATAATTATGCGCATTTCAGCATTTATTTATAAAAAAACAGAGAAATATGTTCGTTTTTTTATATTAAGAAGATGCTCTTAAATCTGTGTATCTAACTTGCAAAAATATCAATCAGTGATTGAGAATAAATGAATGATGAATGAAAAAACAAATATTGTCTTTGCTTCCATGGTGTCATTTGAATGTGCATGGGATGTGACGTTTGCATCGTAACCGTCTTGTTTGTCCGTTTTCATCTCGATCCATTTCTACTATAAAATACGCAAAACTGAATAGCAAATCCTGTAGCCGAAGGCGCGCCGCCCCTGCCTCTGTCTGGACCGCCGAACGTTCCTGAACGCGCGCCGAACCCACCCGAACGAGCACCGACTCTACCCGAGCGAGCTCCGATGTTACCAGAGCGGGGGCCGAACATTCCCGAACGTGTCCCGACCTCTGATAAGAACGAAAAGCAATCGGTTCACGCGCTTGTGAACAGCTTCCAACAGAGAATGTCGAGCAGCTACCAAGGCCCGCCCCGGGACTCGAACCGCAACTCGTCCTGGTCACTGGAACGGCAAAATAACAATTGGCAAAGCGTGGAGACGACGTCGCATTTCTACACGGCGAGCGAGCTCGGTCAGTCGTAGTGGTGTTGTAGTTTGAGGTTTTAACCATTTTTTTGAGAAGGCAGTGAGAGAAAATACCAAAAAGTACTTGTGGCTTGTTTCACGATGTCTAAGTTCCCATTTGCGTTATCCATCCACTACATCGGAAGAAATGACGTTTCTTATTTGCATTATTTGTTGGTCAATGCTTCTTTGACGATGGTGAAACAAGCCCTTAGTTAGTCACTTCTATTTTTACATGAAGAAGGAAAGAAATACGAAAGAATTATAGGTAGACCGCTTCATTGAGTCCTCGCCTGCGGGGAGCGGGGTGCGGGGGGAGACGAGAGCGGGGTTAGTGAGCGGCTGCATCCCGCGCGCGACCCCCCCCCCCCGCGCCCCCCCCCCCCCCCCCCCCCCCGCGCCCCTCCGCCCCGCAGGCGAAGTCTCAATGAAGCGGTTCACCTAATCAAAAGACTATGAATATGTCAACATTGAGTAATTTTGAATAGAATATTTTCTTTCCACTGTCTTTGTAGCAAAACTAACATATTTTGGTTTTTATTGTGAATATTACAATTTAATTCAATTATGTACTTGTAATTAATTTAGCTTACTTTTGTTTAATTTTCTTGATTTTATCGTAGATTTACTTGTATTTTTCTTGTGTAAATTCACTTTTAATTTTTTTTTCTTATTGGCTGTAGTTTTTCTTAGCTTACGCCTAGTTTTCTTTTAAATCTTATAAGTTTATTTGTTTCCTATGTTAAATATTGAATCTGTTTGCTGAAAGAAAAACATTTCTTATTGTATTTTGTGTAATTACTTAAAAAAATATTTATTTTTTTATTTCTCAATGTAAAAATAAATAAATGAATAATATGTTTTACGAATTGAAACATGCGTTCAGGATCGAGTCATCTACTGTATGTGCTTCACCGGGTTAAGTGTATGTGCTTTGTATGTAATATGTGTATGTGTGTTTTATCCTGCTTTGATAAGATTCGATGTAGTTTGTGTGTGTATTTTGTGCTTATTATTTATATTTTACAGTGCTATATTTTTTATTTCAACAACCCGTAAATAATGAATGGAGCTACTCAGAATCAGTAACTTAACAACTTTCTCTTAGAAACATAGGTCGAATAACGCCAAAAAAATTTACGTACCGTACTAGATCGGTCACGTGACCCGTCTGATTTCTATGGAGATTCGATTATTTATTGGTATATTTCGACCCATGTTTCTAGGAGAAAGTTGTTTGGTTACTGGTTCTGAGTAGCTTCCTTCATTTTTTACGGATTGTTTTGAAACACCTTTTATATCCTTCCAGGTATATTTATGTGTGCTCTGTATTTTTGGTAGCGCTGTAAATATATTGGTTTCTATACCGCCCGTCTTGGTAATAGTTATTTATGAAAAATCTGTTTTTGGAGGTAGGTGCGGATTTTATTTTTGCTTCACCTTGCAGTTGTGTAGAATTGTAGATGCTTTATGTATTTTTTTAGATGGCTGTGTTTCATAGTTTTAAGGAGGTAGCACTCATTATTTTTTACTTTTAAAAACATTTTTAGATCAGATAATAAAAGATGAAATATGAAACCAAAAATTGCGCACGGGCGGGACTCGAACCAGCATCTTTCTGGCTAACCGGGCCAACTGCTCTTCCAATTGAGCTACCGTGCTATCGGTCCGACCGCGCGAAATTCTTGGTCTCATTGATACGTCATTGCGTGACGTTAGCGCCATCTACCCGTCTGTTTATGCAACAGCGGGCCAAGTAGTTATTCTTTACAGAATTAATTCAACTTGGAAATGATAACGCTTCGCTACTCAATGGTTTTACAATATTTTTAACACTCACAGTGTCACTCATAGTGGTTCGAGTCCCGCCCGTGCGCAATTTTTGGTTTCATATTTCATCTTTTAAGAATAAAATATGACACTGTGAGTGTTAAAAATATTGTAAAACCATTCAGATAATAAAGCTATGAAACACTTTCCACATTCGCTTTTTGGGTACCTAGTGTTTGGTGGAGTGTTTGTTTATTATTATTTTTTTAAGGCCTGTTTCACAATGTCTGAACAAGTTCCCATTAGCATTATCTGTCCACTACTTCATACGAATTGACGTTCCATATTTGAATTATTCGTTGCTTATTTGTCGGTTAGTGAAATGGGCCCATGTTTTTATCATCTTGTTTAAATATGTAAATTACCCAATTATGTGTTAAGTTCCCAATAAGGCGACTGTATGTCCTTTAAACTCGGTGCCGTATTATAGTAGATTGCCCATAGACAAAAAAGCTAATAACTTTGTATGTCTCTCTTTAAATCCGACTACAGTGAGACAACGATCTTTTGGCCGACGGCGAAAATTTGAACTAACGCTGTCAGCTTGTAAAATACGGTTGTCAGATCCAACACAGCCAAATCTCCTCGAACGGGTCCTGTCTGAAATAAAAGTTTTTTTTTAATGTCATCAATCGGCCAGAAGATCGTTGTCACACTGTATCAGTCTTCATCTTCATAATGGACTTCCTAAACTTCGCATAAACCATAGAATCGGTTGCCATTAAGAAATAAAAATAATACTGGTAATTAACGGTTGTCTATGCCCACAGCGTACGGCGGCAACAGCGGGCCGCGACCGGCGTCCGTCGCGGGGAGCGGGGGGTCGCCCGCGCTCGACCAGAGACCAGCTTCTAGGTAAGAGAGGCGGTGACGACTAGCGCTGTGATGTTAAAGCGGAGATACGCATGCCTGTAGCTGGCACACTTGCATGCCAGCTACTGGCACGTACGCTTACTTGCATGCCTGTAAGTGGCAAGCGACAAGATTTGATTTTTGGACAGTAACTTGACGTTGACGACGCGTTTGGTGAAGTGGTTAGCGCTCCTGACTAGTACGCCAGCCGTCGCGGGTTCGAATCCCTCAAGTGGCAAATGATTGTGTGATGAGCATGAACGTACCTAAGTCATGGGCGTTATATGTATTTAAGTATTTATGGGAGACGCCCCCGTCATTATCGTTGTCTGGTACTTCGTAACTCAAGGAAGAAAATTCCTTACCACGAAACCAGACAATGGGTGTGTTGTCTGGCGCATATTTATTTATATATTTAGTAACTGGCATGCTGCTATCTGAGGGAGGGGACGAGGGGAGCTGCAAATCCAGCTGTGAACGTAGCGACAGATACAGGCATGCCAGTACCTGTCAAGTGATGTATACACGAGTTTAACTACTCTGTTACCATAGCTGGGCATTAACTCGTTAATCCGTTAATCGTTAATTAACGAAGTTAACATTTTGATTAACGGGTTAACTTTTAAGTTAACTTTCAAAAATGTTAACGGACACGTTAACTTCCGTTAATATGCAGCTAAGTCCGTTAATCGTTAATCCAATGCCTACTGTTTACCGAACGGCACCGCGGCGCGGCGCAAAAAACAGGTGCAGACAAGTAAGTTCTTTGATGATTTTGTCACACAGTCTATTGAAAAACCAAAAAGCTCCAACTCTCTAACGAGTAAAGCGCAAAGTCTCGTTCAAATGTGGCTGGACATGAAATCAAAAGACTCGTTCAACGATACTGCATTTCTCGGGGAACAGATATTCATAAATGTATTCATTAAATACAATACCTCAATACCCTCAAGTACTGCAATTGAACGGCTGTTTTCCACGGGTGAAAACATTTTACCATCAAAACGAGGATCGCTTTTAGTTTGTAATTTTTATAAATTTTGATAAAGTATTTTGAAATTATAAAAAATAATTATTAAAGGGGTATTTGTCACCGGTACTCAAAGACCTTCAGAAGCTTTTTAATTCCGTGCTGCTAGAGGGCGTCACACCTGAGGCATGGAACAGGAGTGTGGTGGTGTTGCTCTTCAAAAAAGGAGACAAAACCTTATTGAAGAACTATAGACCCATCTTACTCCTGAGCCATGTCTACAAGCTGCTCTCAAGGGTCATCACGAATCGTCTCGCACGTAGGTTTGATGACTTCCAGCCTCCCGAACAAGCCGGATTCCGAAAAGGGTATAGTACCATAGACCACATCCATACGCTTATGCAAATTATACAGAAGTCAGAGGAGTATAATATGCCTCTATGCTTGGCGTTCGTGGACTATGAGAAGGCCTTTGATTCGATCGAAACCTGGGCGGTGCTTCTGTCTCTTCAGCGGTGCCACATAGACTATAGGTATATTATAGAGGTGTTAAAGTGTCTGTTATGACAACGCCACCATGTCGGTCCGAGTACAGGAACAGAATACGAGGGCGATTCCACTGCGAAGAGGTGTAAGACAGGGAGACGTTATCAGTCTTACTACAAATCATCCGTTAAAACTGGTTTTAAGTCATGTTTAGTTAAAAACTGTTTTAAATTTAAAAAGGGTTTAAAACAGTGTTTAACATTTTGTACCACAAATAGGTTTTTGGGTAGTGTTTAGCTAAACACCAGTTTTAAATACAAACATTCATTCATTCACTCTCAGTTCATTCATTACATTTCCTAGTACGCAGGTTGCATTCAACACACTGCAGAGTAAATGAACAAAAGCTTCTTGAAATGATGGCTGAATAGTATCAAAACCCAAATCTTTAAAAAAAAGTTGTGATGACAGCAGAATGAGAAGAATCTGATTTGTTTTGACTTTTTTACAGGAGTTTGTAAAGAAAGAGCGCGTTTTCAATTCATTTGTAAAAAGTCGTAAATTGTTGTGTATTGACTGATTTGTTTTCAACATGAATCAAAAATAGAAAGATCGCTAGGATAATTGGACAAAAAACGAAAAGGTAAATCAAATGGATAATAATAACTACCTCATAGTCGCCGTATGTGGGGTTTGGAAACGTGATAGCATTGTAATTGTTTATTTTATTTCAGGATATCCTTATACAGCTTATAGAAAGTTCGAAAGACGTGGTAAAACACAGAAACACGGATACAAACACAAACCGTCATAGAGTTGCTGAGTGGAATTTGATTTTACAAAAGTATGTCTAAAATAGTGTCTTATGTCTATAAAGTACCGGTGCGCGGACTTGTTTTGTTGGTTTGTTGATTAATAAATTAATTGTGTGATCAATAAATTAATTGTTGTGAAATCAATCATCCATAATATTTTCTATAGGAAAGCACGAATTTGATTTACCGCGAAACGAAAGTCAAGTTGTCAAATGTCAATCTGTCAATTTTTTGAGGTTAAACACAAGATAAAATAGGGGGGAGGGTGTTTAACTAAAACACTGTTTAAAAGAGTGTTTTAGCGCCAAAAACTGATTTGTGGTAAGGATTTTCTTAAAATCTTGTTAAACAGTGCCTAAAACGTTGTTTAAGTGATTTGTGGTAAGGCTGTATATCTCCGAAACTGTTTACAGCGGCACTAGAAGACGCCTTCAAGCTCCTGGAATGGGAAGGATTCGGCATCAATGTCAATGGCGAATACATCACACACCTCTGGTTTGCCGATGAGAACATATTATAGTCACTATATTATAGTCGTTGTGGCATGGATGATTAAGAAGTTTTAAGAAACGGATATCGTATGAAAAAAATTTGGCCTGTTACAAAATGATTTCTTTAGAGAACCGCAGAGATATTATAGACTTAATGTTCGCTTCCAAAATTATAAGTGGTGTTATAGACTGTCCTGAAATTTTAAGTAAATTCAGAATGACCGTCCCCATTCGATACCCGCGTGATGTTCGTAAGATAACGTCATTGACCAGGCCACGTCGAAGAACAGTATTTGGCTCCAATTCTCCAATTTCGAGAATGAGTAAAGTTGTCAATGAATTTAGTGAATCAATAGATATATATTTCGACCCACCTAACAAGCTCCGTCGCACTTTACGAGACCACTTCTTATAATGTTCTTTTAGAATATTCAAATAAATTTCAAATTTATCGTTTTTACATCAAGTTTATTGTATAAAGTATCTGTACTTATAGCTGATATTGTTATGTGCATGTGGTATCTGCCTGTAATTATTTGTACATTTTAGTTTTTTTTTGTTATTTTTGAATTACGAACATGTAATGAATGATACAAATGTTGGTGGATCATTAAATAAAAATAAAAATAAATGATCTGGGCACTATGCTCGAAGACCTTAATTGAGTATCCGAACAAGTGGGTCTTAAAATGAATATGGAAAAGAAGAAAATTATGTCGAACTCCCGTGTTGTACCCACTCCGGTATCTGTTGGGAACTCAATTCTCGAAGTTGTTGACGAGTACGTCTACCTGGGACAAGTAATCCAGTTAGGTAGGTCCAACTTTGAGAAAGAGGTCAATCGAAGAATCCAACTCGGCTGGGCAGCGTTCGGGATACTGCGCAAGAGCGTCTTCTCGTCTCAATTACCTCAGTGTCTGAAGACAAAAGTCTTCAACCAGCCTCTAACTATAGGCCTCATAAAGAAGCTCAAAATCACACAATGAACGATGGAGAGGGCTATGCTCGGTGTTTCTCTACGAGATCGAATCAGAAACGAGGAGATACGTAGAAGAACTAAGGTAACGGATATAGCCCTGCGAATCAGTAAGCTCAAGTGGCAGTGGGCAGGGCACATAGCGCGTAGAACTGATAGCCGTTGGGGCAGAAAAGTCCTAGATTGGAGACCCTTCGACCAACCCTTCGACCAAAGCTGCGCCGGACGTCCACCGACAAGATGGACAGACGACCTTGTAAAGATCGCAGGATCGCACTGGATGCAGACCGCTCACAACCGGTCGTTGTGGAAAGCCATGGGGGAGGCCTTTGTTCAGCAGTGGACGTCCTTCGGCTGATGATGATGATAATGATGATGAAGAATTATCAATCAATGTCAAAAAGCTGTCAAATTACTTAGCAGAAAATCAATCACTACTGTAGCACGATAGAGTCACTACAGCAGCCGCTGTCAGAATAGCGAGGTGTATCAAAGCACTATCGTTATACAAGTGATGCACAACTCAGTGAAGACTCAATTAGCGGAATTGGCACCCAGATGAGAACTTCAACATGTCAATTGCATGAAGGAAAATATGTACGAAATGCCCGACGATTAAATTACACATTTGAATTACACAAGTATTTCGTTTTGTCCCTAACCTGTTTACTCCCAGAACCTAAACCAACAGGTTTTATAAGTTCACTAACGCAACGATAAAAAAATGAAATTTTACACATATTAACGGATTAACGATTAACGTTAACTTGCGTTAATTCTTCCGAAATGTAACGCTTTAACGTTTAACGAAGCTAACTTTTTTTGTAACGGATTAACGATTAACGAAGTTAACTATTTGATTAACGGTGCCCAGCTATGTCTGTTACTGTCTAACATTTTGTGCGTGATCTGTCTTGTGTATACGTTACCGTAAAATTGTAAAAACCGTTAGATTAAAATCTCTCTCGCGATATTGTAAACTGTCGATTGATTGTGAACTATAGCAAACTGTTAACAATTTAACGCATACAATTTCGGTTAATTATAATCTATCGAAGTAGAACCGTGAAATTGTGAAATGGCAAGCGAGGGAACGCACCTCGAGCGCTGATTGGTTGAACTTCAAGGACATAGAACGGCCTTCTGTAAGTCCGACCAATCAGGGGGCAGCCTTATGACAGTTGACAATTTGTGTGATGAGGTCACGCAGCCTACGTGATAAAGAAAGCATTTGCAAAATTCAACAGGCTTGCCAATGTGTCGGTGGCCGAGTGGTATAGGCATGCGCCCGGATAGCGTAAGACACAGGGTTCAATTCCTTGTCCAACTCAGAAGCTTTTTACAAGCGCAATGAGCAGTTTTCTCCCATCGTTTTACAGCTCTCACTAGGTGGCGTTAGGGTCACTTTAGGATTTTTTTTTTCACGATGGCCGAAAACCATAGACATAAAAAGTGCGTAATTAAATATTGTAAATTATGCGTTAATGACTTATGGATTAATTCGGATACTTTTTTTTTGGCATTATTATGTCCTTTAGGTACTAAAGGTTTACATTAATATCGTTTTACTGTTTTTTATTTACGTTGGCGAAAAGCAATTACCCCTCGTTATAAAACCTAAATGAATTTTAAAAAGTTAGTTCCTGAAGTGACGCTAGCGCCATCTTTCGATGATATAAACATCTCATGACAAGAAAACTGCTCATGTACAAATATCGTTTTGATAAATAAAACTAATGTGAAATATCACTCCACAGGTCCTCAGGCGAGTCAGAGTTGTCAGTGAGCGGCGTGACAAAGGAGAAGAAGGACAAAAAAGGGGTCTTCGGAGGATTGTTCAGCAGAAAGAAAAGACCTCAGAGCCATATGTAGAAATCTACATAGCAAAGAGCTGGTAGGGACAGCTGTGAAGTAAACTCATTAAATAAATTAAAAAAAAAAACAAGTGTCCAAGTGACAGTGACAGGTTTACATTGTGATTTTTTTAGGGTTCCGTAGCCGAATGGCAACGCTTCCAAAGTGGTAAAATGGGCGTCCCCCCCCATCTAACTTCTGAACTAGGGAAGTGAAAATTTTGAAATAAATATGTAATGTAGATCTCAACATAAACTTTCAACGAAAATTGGTTTGAGCGAAATCGAACTAGCAGTTTTTGAGATATAGCACATTTTTATCAACCGCAAATATAACTTTGTCTTTCATACAAACACTATGAAAAACAAAGTTATTTTTGCTGTCGCAATATATTGTGATGTTTTCTTTAAGTGAAAGTAAGTGGACCCTGAATTCAGTTAAGGGTGGCACGGAACCCTCAGTGCGCGGGTCCGACACGCACTTAACCGGTTTTTTCATTCTATATTAGCAGTAGATGTAACTTGATTGTTTGCATCTTGTATTTGTATTGCACCTTGTTTGAAAAATAATCTACGAATATCTTAAATTAAAGAATTATGGAGCTAAAATTCATACTTTCTTGGTAAGGCAGACAGCTGTCCCTACTCGGCAAAATACACATATGTATAGCGTACGTACGTAAATACGTATCAATATGATATATTGTCATTTATTAGCCACAACCTTGTTAAAATTCGTGCCTTTTAATCGGATATACAAATTTACATGTTGATTGTGGGATGTGGACATAATACGTAACGGATAAAACTATTTTATGGTATAAAAAATGCATTTTAAAGTCAATTAATTATGTCAAAACATGAAAATTATGTGCCTTCGTATTTATAACGAATAAATAAAGTTTGACAGTTTTTTATATTGAGACTTAAAAAGCATTTCTGTTAATCTAAAATATTTATATGATCTTTTTTTTCTGCATTCCACAGATATTGTGTATTTTTTATTGTACATGTATCTTTTTGGGTACGTACTTAACCCTAGTATTTTTTCATAGAGATTCTTTTTTGGCATTAATAAAAGAAATCCAATTAGCAATTTTTTCGTAAAAGGCTTTTTTAAAGACATTCCTTTTGAAATTAGCGACCAGTCACAAAATGAGTGAGATTGTGAATATTGGGACCAATATTATTAAAAAAAAGTATTTGTAGTATAAATCATTATTTTCCAATACGACCAATGCAAAATAATGTTCCACGCGGTGCTATTCATCTTTAGAAATTCGCAAAAAAGGTGTTTGGTATAAAAATCAGAAAATAATAATTTGTTCTATAATTTGTAATGAGCATGTATTGATTTTTGTTTTAAATCAATTCGTTTTTATACACATATTATGTTGTTATTTTAAGAAGTGACTCGTTGAATCAGGAATATTCTGTATTTACAGAAAAAGTATTAGTGAAACAGCAATAATAATAAATAATCGGCGTGACAATAAAAACGTGTTATATCTAGTTTTAGTGTATGCATCTTTAGTGCGTATTAAATATTTTTCGCGGCTCACTTTAATTCAGCTGGAAAGGTATGCAAATGGTTATAATAATAATAATAAAAACTTTTTTTTTTGCATTTCAGCCGAATTTAAGTTCAGTCGTGATTGTAACAAGCATAATTTAAGTTATAACTCCTTTTTTTCGCTGTAAGTTAAAATGATTGGCCATTTTTGACATTGTAACGTTTTTATTCTTATTTTAAGTCGCTTTATGCTGCACCGTCGGGTTATTGTTGAAAAGTTAGTTTTTTTTTGTCAACTAGAACGTTTTATCACTTTTTGCAAAACCTTTAAATACTCGTAAACTAATATTATTAAAAAAAAACACTTCAAATTCATCATAACAATTTACTATTATTGTTTTTGTATTTTTGTAATGGTCATTTTAAATCATGTTATCTTTTATTCTTTCACTTTATATCGTTAATGTTACGTTTTCTTTTCTGTTATACCAACAAAAAAGTTCAAGATGCCATCGCAATTTGATTTTTTATTTATTTTTCTATATCAAATTTATCCAAAGTGATAAAACGTTTATTCGGTTGAGTCATCGGAACAAGTAATCCCTCACAAAGTACAACAATCCACCTGCCCTACTGTAGTCGTTGATTTTATCAAGTTTATTGCGTTGTTATTACTATTTTGACTCCGGCGGTGCGGTTTCCCAGTCCACGTAAGCTGTTTTGGTTATTTTTTAAACTATTTTACCTATATAAAATTAATAACTCATTTTTAAATAAAAACGATAATAAATATCCAATTTTCAAAAAAGTTCTCAATCTTTTTGAAATTTTGACAGCTGTCATTGTGTAATTTTTTTTCTTAATTTTGTTGTAAAAATGACCAAACCGACTGCGTTTATGATAAGTCTTACACCTGTGCGTTATGCTATTTCCTTTTACGTAAATTGTATTGGGACGGCGTCCCGGAAATCATGTTATATTAGTAGTTACTGCTTCTCATTTATTATTACTGAATATATTTTGTGTAATTATTCTTTTGTTTCATTTGTAAAATAATTACGAATACGTCAATGAAATATTTATATAAAAAGCCGAAAAATATTATAGGAAATAGTAAGAACATTGCTTTATTTCTCATGAAAACCGGTTAAAAAAATATTTTATGTAGGTACCTAAATCGTCACCGTCAAACGAAACAAAACGAATGAGCATCTTTCTTTAAAAAAATCTGTAAAAATAAGTTTCATTTTAATACACCCCTGTTATTAGAAAGAAAAAGAGTACATTTAAGATAAAACGTCCACGAATCCCTGAAATTATATAAAAGGTGTAAAAAGTACGATCGGATACCGTACGTTAACAACCATCCCCTTGAATTTGACTCGTGCTATTTTTTACACTCTGTATAGTGACAGTTTCTTTTATTTGAAATGGGTTCGCTCTTGTCTCCAGGCTAGACCAGTCAGTGGCATAAGACAGAGACGAAAAAAAAAATAGACAGAATAAATTAATTAAATTTCTTATTATTATTTGTTTGCTATATTATAATAACTACATACAGTAAGTCAATAAACATAAATCGGCAGAAATGAATAGAATAATAGAATTAATAATAATATTTTATGATAAAACATAATAATAAATTAAATTTAACATCGATCAGCGCATCATGTAAGAGAAAAAGCTCATATGTAAACCAACGTTGATGCAAATCGACCTTTTTGCTGTTTTTATCGATAACTCTCGAGAACATTTCGTGCGCGCGTCCGGCTCCCACTTTGCCGTCTTTAGAAAGAAGTTAGAAATGTGTCGGAAAGAACCTGGTCCGCGTAATTATTCAAATATCTGCCGTAGATTTAGCTACGCCCGCCACAAACGGGCTGGGCAGAGCTGGATTATAGTTCGCGCCATACTTTTCTATTACAAATATATTTCCCCTCTGATATGTCTCTTCTAACGACGCCCTAACCGACGCAGCTTGAGCTACATCCCTATTCATATTTGTACCTACTCTATTCTTGACGTAGTAACTCAAATCAACTTGGGGATCAACAGGTATTCTTGGGTTTACCACGCCTTCGTAGTGAGTCGAGCGCTTAGACCTCAAAATGTGTTTTAACGCCTCGATTTTCTTGTGTATTATGACCTTTTTGGTGTGGATTTTGTCGATGGTCGCTTTTATTTTTTCAACGGCCTCTTTCGCGACATGCGCCGGGTCTTTGGGCACGTCATAGTGCACATTCGTATGGGTTTTGATCACGTGATCATGGGGAAAGTGGGGCACTAAGTGCTCGTGGTGATGGTGTTCGTGATGTTCGAAATCGTATGGAGAACGACGATAGCGGAATATCTTTTTTAGTTTTTTAATTTTGCTGTTGGAAAACATCTTTTTGATATGCATAGTGTCTAAGACAGCCCGGAAGCGTTCTTTGTGGATGCTGTGGTGAATACTCGGTTTGCTTTTTATGTATTTACTTAGGTCTTGCAAAGGGTCTTCTAATTTATTGAGGTTATGTGGCTTTGTATCTATAGAGCGCTTACTAATTTTCTTCGGACGCAAATCGTTTTTGACATCGAAAACATCTAATTTGTGTGTTGTATAGTCAGGATTCTCAATCAACGGATTTGAATTCACCCAGACTTTGTGTTTCGCGTAATATTTCAAAGCCTTCACGAGCGGGTCTACCGAATCTGTGACGGAGCGTTTCTGAACGGATTTGACAGGTGTCAAAATTGGCGGGAAAACGCGTTTGTTGTCTGTGGCGAGGAGCAGCTCTGGTTCTAGTGATGCGCGCGAAGTATCGTCATTCGATCTTCGTGGTACGCGACCGGAAGTGTCAGATGACGACTCAGCCTCGAAGATACCTCCTGTGGAAGGTTTAAACTAATTAGATAGGTATTAGAAACTAAATTACCCTGGATGCTTTCAATACATAACTGGAACTAAATTACTTAAATTTACCGCTTCCGATGATTACTAATTACAAAATGTTTCGTTATCAGAATACCTTGAACGAAATCTGTTAATAGGTTACTGCTTTATCAGACATCAATCAGAAAATATAAAGCCTAAAGTCTATTCATCTTTGCTAGTCCAACATTGTAAACAATCTTGACATTCCTTTTTAGCGAAAATATTATTTTAACAAGATGAACACAAAACTTACAACATACATAGCTAATTCATCGTTCAACATTGAGATCTTTTTTAAATTAAATAATGAAATTATTTTATTTGCCGGTATTATTTTAAAAGTTACAAAAAGATTGTTTACATTGTTGGACTAGCAAAAATAATGGAGTTTAGTATAACTTATCCTGTACGATTTCAATCTTAACTACTTATTTTCAAAGATTAAAATTAGTAGTTCACTAGTAGTCTAGGTGCTGTAAGGTGCTGCT
>CAUZXH010000082.1:0-19145 GCA_963584085.1 Pyrausta aurata | reverse complement strand
CCATGGTTTATCTTCAATAGTATCAATATTGAACTCCAATGCTGGGACCCCATTGATGCTACCAGGTCCATCAAGATCTTCCAATGTAACTTTGCTGCCAGCAGCCGTTCCTTGTCTGGGCTTTTCTTGGCCAGTTGCAACAAGTCCAACACCTCTCTATGAAAAACAGTTTAAAAGATCAATTATGGATGAATCAACATCTTTATGTAATTGTTTAATGGTAAATTAGGACTAAACTTAGACCTGTAAGACTAACAGCTTAAAAAGATACATTAGACTAAATGTACTGTACAGCCTTATTTTCAATTTAGGTACTCTAGAATTTATTATAGAAAATTAGCTACGAGTTGTTACAGGATATTTGAGGCAAGTAAAATAACTTTTCATGAAAGCGGTGAGTTAATTCATAACTGACCTTAATATTTAAACTAGCATACGCCTGTGGGCCCGATTTGATTTCACCAATCGTGACTTTGACATCATCACTGTCGTCCGAGTCCGAGTCCCCATTGTCTTGGCTGTCGGCATCACCGTTTGCTTGCTCTTGATCTTGCTCAGCCGTCAGCCCAACGTCAGCAAAATGCTCGTCATTGAAGTGGGAATCGTCATTGTTTGCATCGTTGTCCTCCTGTTCCTTATCTTCTTCACCTTCCTGTAAAGATTGTTATGATTCTTTTTATTGAATAAAACAAGCGAGAAAACAATTTATAGGTTATGTTTTATTTTAATGCGTGAATAACTTACTGCGGCATTTGACTGTGCCTGCAATTTCTCATTATTTTCTGCTTCATCATTAGCGGCTTGCTCAGTAGTAGAATCTCCGTACAACCAGCTATCGTCGTTTTCATCACCAGGAGCAGATTCAACAGCAGCGTCTGCCATTTTTATTTTATAAACTGTCAGTCAATCCATAGACAACATGACATGATTAAATATGTATGACAGATACTTAGATTGGAAAGCTCTTAGAGCTGCTTAGAGCGCGCTCGAGCGTCCGAGTCCGACCCTAAAGTTTTGGGGAAGCAAAACAACCTGTATAATGTCACTAGAGTCGTTTTATTTTTCTTTTATGCGGATGATGAACAGGCAAAGGTACACAACCATCACATATTAATTAAGAATATATTATAACATTTTTTTATTGACAAAAGGCTTAGATTTTAAACGACACCCTAATTATCACACCTATTACTAGTAGTTAGAGTGGGTGGGATGAATAAATTTTAAAGATTTTATGCAAAATAAAATAATATAGGCTACCGTGCGTTTTGGTAGGCTACGGTGTAGACTTACAATGCTAGTCCTAATAGGTCAAATAGGGTGACAGCTAAAGGTAGGAGTGAAAAAGAAGATTTTATAATGAACACATCTGCCCCACTCAGGCGAGTCGCCTACACCCATATAATTATTATGTGTATCCTGTAGATTTGACACATATTTATAATTGACAAGATAAAAAGTGATGGCTGTATACAAATGTACATAAGAGTGAGAGAGAAGCATATATGACCTTATCACCGTTCATAGGTAATTTCTGACCTGACTGCCCCAATCGAGTATATCTACTATATTGAGAGTTCCCAATATTCCTCCTCTAAATATGTATGAAGGAAGGGAGGATGCATGTTTTAGCTTAGCACCATACATAAACAGTAGCCTATTGTGTATGTACGGTGCTAAAACATGCTTTCTATTTTGCTCTATTGAATAGAGCAAAAGAATGAACAGGCAACAACTATTAACAACAACAAGTTATTGAATAAGCAATTAACTGTAATGTCAATTTATTTCAATACTGCAAATAATATTACCATAAACACAAAATAATTTAGAATACTTATATCAATACACAAGAATAAATAATCACACAAAGAGCACTCAGGTTCTATCAAAGCTGTGTCCATTAATCCAGCCCATTACGTCTTCTTGGGAACATTTTTTCTTCCACTTGCTCAACTTTTTGGGCCACACCAGCAAGTTGCTCTGAGGCATTGGAGGCAGCAGTTCCACATGTCTCTGCCAATTCTTGGATCCCATGAGAAACCTGTAAATTAGCAAAAAAAAAGTTAGAATAAGTATAATAAGTAGGATCCCAGATGTAATAGAAGCCAACAGTTATACTAAAATATGGCATTTATGGTGGCATACCATGACTTGTGCAATGCTATACTCAAACCACAACTATTTTAAGTTCTATCATACATACCACATCAGCCTCTGCTTTCACCTCGGCAGCTGCAGCTTGCATTTGATCAACTGTAGCCTGCATTTGTGGCACTTGTTGAATGGCTTCAGATTCCATTACAGGAGCAGCCTGAAATGATTGTTTGTCAATAACTATTACACATTTATTAGTATCCACAATGAAAATTGTAGCCTCCCAGAAAAAAAAGTGTAATTGAAATAAACAAGTAAAAATAAATAAATATATACAGTACCTAATACAGTATAAATTCCTATTTTAACACACTATCCTTAGTGTTAACAGTGCAGCTATAAATAATATTCACAATATTAATTGCATTCTACCTCCCACTTAAATTCATCTTAACAGATACAGCATAAAATACAAAGAATAATAATTATTAATACCTTAAAAAATATAAAGTAAAAGCTAAAATATATTATATCAAAAGTAGTCCCTTTAATCAGTCAGGTATCAAACGACTCCCAGGAGTCGCATAACAATGTAATTTCTATTGTGTCTCGTTCACACATACTTGACGAGTTAAACAGATAATACCTACACATGGATTATGTGGTTGGATGTGTAACCATTTATAGTGTATAAGTTATGTTTAAGTTAATCATGTAGCACATTTGTTTGTAATCTCTTAAATAAAAAAATTGTGGTCAGAGTGTATCCATAGTTGTCAACATCCAGAAGTAACACATTCATTCCATTCATTTTGTATCAAATTAAAAAATCATGAAATAAGCATTCTCTCGGCTCGGCTTCTAAATTATATCTACAAAACAAATAAAAAATAAATACCTGCTTGCATCGATGCATACAATGACAGTGGTGCTTGATGACTGGCTCTGCAGCCGCTACTTCTCTCATGTGCATTTCATTCTGCTGAATCTACAAAAAAAAACAATGTTTAACTGATGCAAACAAAAATGCAGTAGAGAACTTATTTTATCTCGTTTTGGCCGAATACTACTTACATTCTCAATGAAGTTAGGATCTGTATAGTTGTTAAGTTCAGAAGCTCTTTGCATTGCCTCTGGCAGCTTCTCGTGACCTGCCGTAACATTGTTAACGGTTTGAGCTGCATTCAACAGATTTGAAGACACAGTATCTCCCTGTTGACCATCAACTTGAACACTCGAAGCTAATCCCAACTTCGCTTCCAATTGTTCAATTCTGCTTTGTAAAATTGCAATAGGATCCATATTTTATAATTTTAATTGTATGCTTTTATCTAAAAACTAAAATGCTGTGTCGAAAGCAATGGAAAAATTGTGAAAAAAATAATCAAATCACAAATTAAATCAAATGAATATCGCCAAAAATCGAACACCTCACTGCACCTCACTTGATTTAGTTTTTTTTTGTTGTCAGTCAGCTCAGCTGTGTCTTGTTTGTTTGTGGTGCGTTATCGTATCTTTCTTGGTCCGAATTTACACAAACAAATACCAAGTTGGCACTAAAGATGGTCCGAATCGGTTCATTTTTATTGGCTTAAAATACACCGCTCCAATCTAGCTCCAGCAGTAAAAAATAAGTAATGAAACAGCTGTTTTCTATGTTCTGCCAGTGTCATCATCAAGTGAATTCTGTCAAAAAGCCATGCATGCCATGCCAAAGGTGGCACAGGCGCCGCGCGGCACTTTTTGTTGTGGTTTGGGTTGTGTTGTGGGTTTTGTGATTCATTTTATATAAGGATAAATAAAATTTAACTTCATTACCGAGAAAATAAATCACTATAAAAAACAACAATGGATGAAGAATTAGGAGGACTTACTGAGGAAGATTTCTATATTCCTCCTGTTAAATACGAATGTAAATATTATTATTGCTAATACTCAGTTTTTTTCAATTTTAAGGTTTCAATTTATATGTGCTAATCAATTTTAATTTCAGATTTGGACCACACAGCTGACGTTCAGTAAGTATTGCTATTTACAGCATGCTACATACATGAGAATTGAGAGAGGAATAAGTACTTGTTTGTTTACATTGTAAACAATTGTAACATTGTAAATTGTAATAAAAATTTGTAGATGTTTGTTAAAGCTTCAATTTGGTCTAATCTAAAAACACTTACTACTGGTTAGCTCTTTGTTCTGCATTTCAAACTTGAAATAATCTAATCCAAGTGGTTACGTCTATTTTATTTCAGATTACATGCATGGGGTGACAGTCTAAAAGAAGCATTTGAGCAATGTGGAATGGCAATGTTTGGCTACATGACTGAGCTGAACTATGTACAGATAAAGGAAGTGCACTCAATTGAGGCCACTGCTGATGATATGATGGGATTATTGTATCATTTCCTGGATGAACTATTGTTCCTATTTTCTGTTGAACCATTTTTAATTTGCAAGAAACTAGTTATAACAGAATTCAACACAGAGGAGTTCAGAATAGTCTGTAAGTGTTTTGGGGAAGAATTTGAAATAGGAAAACATCCTCAAGGTACTGAAGTTAAAGCTATAACATATTCAGCTATGCAAATAATTGATGAACCTAAAGACAATAAGTTTGAGGTGTTTGTTATAATTGATATTTAAATTAATATTTTAAATATTGTAAGCAGTACAATTTTGTTATGAGTTGATTTATTTGTCATCAAAATAAAACACTTTTTTATTCTACAAGACAATTTTAATCATGCTCCAGTCATTTATCCAGTAATAATTTGTAAGCAAAATAAACAATTGAATACTATTAATATTAATAGCCGCATTTAATAAATGTTTCTTGGCATTTACACATGCACGCGAGTCGTGAGGCAAGTGCCGAGCAAAGTAACGAGCACTCGTGTGTGAACAGCACGCTCACTCTGAGGCTTTGAGCGCACTTGCGCACTAGTTTATACATACTCTTACTAATCCGTGCTAGTACGCTCGCGGTCGCGACTCGTGTACTCGCGCACGAGTAGCGAGCACGAGCACTAAGCCTGGTTTCACAGCACACAGATTAATTAATTATATTAATTAGGTTTACTTTTATTTTTTGCTTTGTAATATTGTGTATGTGTGTGTTTTTCATATTATAACCAATAAATGTTTTTTCTCTTAAGAAAATAAAAATATGTACGTTTATTTCCAAAAATCAGTTTACATTATGTTACCGAGTTTTCTCGGTAAGTAGTCAGCAGAGACACTTGTATTGGGAATAACTCGCTTCTTCCCTCGTGGGAATATTTCAAAATTTTACAAACTGAGATCTAAGATATTTATAATATTATTTATTTATATTTTAAATGAAAAATATGAAAAAGTAAAATAATAAAGAGTAAATATAAACAAAGTATGATGCTTGTTGGTGAGTGTGTATGTGTGTAAAAGGGAGAGAGTGTGTACGTGAGCGTTTGTGGAAGTGTGTACAAATCTGAGAGTACAAATATGGATGTGGAAGTGGATGCGTGCGTGCCGTGTGAGCGTGTAACTTGTAGGTGCAAGTTTAAGTTTTACTAAACGCAGGAGAAAGAAGTGCATCTTAAAATTTTATTTCTATATGCCCTACAGAAGTGACTCCATGGGTTTGGCCTTAGTTTACCACATACAGGAACCAAAACCATGATGATGAATGTCTTTATGATGTTCTTTTGAGTATATTTTCTACTTCCTTATAGCTTAGTGTGCACAGCCATTGAATTATGAATTTCTTACAAGTGTAAGATAGCTTATGATATATTTTAAATACTTTATTGATTTTGTTGTCCACCACACTGGCTGACTGGCTCAGATATTGCCTCCTAGCAAAAGCTGTACGAGTAGTAGAGGTATGTATCACTGCGTCTCCTTCTTTTGTGCGAAAGATCGACATAAGTCAAAGATTTGTGACATTTCATAACAAGACTGAGAACATAAAGTTTTCTGATTGAGAGTACACCAATCATTCGGTACAATTTATATGTAGGGAAGCGATATGGTTTACAGTACATTACTTTGATGAGAGATCTCTGCGCTTTCTCTAATTCAAGAATATGAGTCTCTTTCGTTTTATTGAATGTTTTAAATTTTTGGGCGCAGAAAGTTTAATAGCCATTGACTCGAAAAGAAGAAGAAGAAGCTAAGGGTACAGTGTGTAAGTTTTTAAAAGTATTAAATAACTAATAATATAATACCTAACTAAAAATCATGAAATAAAAAATTATTTCAAATATTAAACCACCCTCAAAAATCGAACTTACAAGCTTAACGAATAAAATAACACCGCAAGGCGCAACAAATTACGCTCGGCATGTTCATGTGCAACAGTGCCTATAATAATTCTTGCGAATGTGTGGTGAACAGCAAGCTCGCGTCTGGTCAGCCATTCGTGCACGAGTATTTCGTCGAGCGTCTCGTCAAATGAGAGACGAGTCGCGTCGCGAGCGCTCGTGTTACAGAATATTTAGTAGTACTACATCTCATGTGAGAAAATGCCGTTAGGGTTAGGGTAGGGAGGGTCAAGCCAAGCAGTGCGGGAAGACATAAAATAAAGGGCCGAGCTTATCGGTACCAAAGCTTTCAAAGCGATCTTTGTCTATGATCGGTACCGATATCGGTAGCCTATACGCGCTAGTGACGTGCTAAGTCTTTCTTGATATTGTATTTTCTCTGTTAAGTTATGACCTATGGTTGAATGGTAGAGAATGCTTTTAGCATTAAGTCCGCCATATGTACCGGTTATTTTTGCATGAAATTTAAAATAAACACATCAATATTGAAAATCCGAGGCCGTAGTGTAATGCGTGATGGAGCGAGATTTACCTACTCGATCAAACGCATTAAGCACCTATACGTGAATTTTTATGGGATTGTTTTTATCGGAGCCAAAAGACTTTCCTTAACGAAGACTAGAATACTGTGTCAATCAAGATCCAAATTAGGACTCGAGTCGAAAGACCTTTAGTCAAGAAAGAAAATCAAACAAATCCAACCACTTACGCCCTAACCTTTGATGAAAGATTTACATCTTTCATCAAAGGCCCTTTAATAAACATAACATTTGTCAAACCACTGTAGTGAGCTCAAACTAGGCCAAACTCCACACACCTAATCCAAAAAAATACGATGCTGTCATAGACAATTTTTGTCTATTACTATTTAAAAAAAGCTACGGGTTTCCGTTGTCAATGGACATTTGTTTATATCCTGTTCGCGCTTTCTTCACTCACATCCGGTTCCGGTTCCTGAGCCTTGGAGATTGGAGAGAAAATCGATTGAGATAGAGAGATACGAATCAATTTTAATTTACGTTTACAAAATAGCTACGTAGTTTCAGAATAATTAAACGATTGTTTATTTGAACATATTTTATAAGACACATCCATTGAACTACTATTACTACGTATGGAAATGACATCCCTAAGGAACCTCGTGCCCGATGAGTTGATGGTCACAGACCATCAACGCATGCGCGGTATCACAGTCACTCACTCCCGCTCGTAGCGTTAACCAATGTGACATTTGGTCAATTAATTTGACAAAAAAGCCATCATGCGTTTTAAAAACATGCGAAAATAAAACCAACAGGAATATAAACGATACCGGCGTCACTTACCATCGGTAGGAAATTAAAATGTTAGCTTAAACCAGCGTAAAGATTTTTCAAAATGTTATAAATTTTTGGCATGAAATTGCCGCCATTTTACATGAAAATCAAAGATTATAAAAAGTGACACGCACAGAATGGAAAAGTAGGTAGGTAATAAATAGAGGTTAGACAATGCGATGTTGTGATATTTCTTTTAAGGTGTTTTGCTTTGGTAGTTATATTTTTCTAGAAATATCTCGTATGAAAAATTAAAATGATAAAAATCATGATAAAAAAATTGTAAATATCATTCGAGTTTTTGACCTACAGATTTTTATTTACTTAACTTTTATTTATTTAGCTCTTTTAAATAACTATTGATCAAAGTAAGTAACGATTAAAACGTTTTGATAAAATTATATTCATTCAATACAATTAAGTTAAGTAGGCACAAAGTCTGTGTCACTTCTGCGGTTTCATATTCAAAATTCAAAATTTATGGAATACGTCAGTCTGTTGACAGTTCACGTCCAAAAATGCGCACATTTTTTGCTTGGCATAGCGTCTCTATACGTAGTAGTAACAGCTCACTGGACACATCATATTCAACAATTACCCAAGCATGGAACAGCTTTGAAGTTTTAGGATCTAAGTACAATAAAATTTGTAATCATCAATTTCCGTGGGATAAAAATATGGACTAACTACCGCAATTTTCATTTATATTATCATTGACCGCAATGATGACGGTTTACGATGATCGTAAGATAAGTAAATACGATTTTATGGACAAGACAACAAAATCATCACCTAGAACTGTGATGATGACTTGTTGCTTTGAGCGTCAATTGCTTGCCTTTCTTGCTTTCATAGTCGCAGGAATGTGTTACACAGACTTCTTAATTGTTTTTATGTTTCATTACCATAATAATTCACAAACAGTTCTGATGAGCCGATTCTTAGTTGCTTCAATTGTATTTATTCCACCCACACACAACTGATTCCACATCACGTCACTCGACCGAAGCAAACTGTACATAACGGAATTATTGCCAAAAGCATTGTCTACCAGTCAAACATAGGTCTATACAGATAAAATACGGGCGGTGCAAATAACTTGAGTTGAAGAAGTTATAATTGTTGATTTCTTATTAGTAGTGGTGGGTTATTTTAATATTTTGTATTTAATAAGATCACGGATCTTGGGTAGGGTCGTGGACTCGTGGTAGAGTAAAGAGTCTTTTAAAACATCGTTTCATGATGGTATGGTAAACGGTAGTAATAACATATAGGTAGGTAGCCTATATTTATGGTACACTTTGGTTGTTATGTACTTAAAGAACAATATTGTAAAGTTACTTAATTTTAACCTATTGAAAATCCTGATAAAATTGCCATCATCAGTAAACTAAACAGTTAACAGTGCCCACCGCGCGACTTCTTCAGCGCGTTTTTATTTTATTCTGTTCCCGTCGTATTAGCGTGATGTTTTATATCCATAAAAGTCTTCCCCGATAAAAAAGCTATCTAGCACAAAAATATTTTTTCATCTCTCCTGTTCGGAAAATAGCACTTTCCTGTGTAGATAGCCGGGTGGAAAATAGCTTATCCATCCCTAGGGTGGAAAGTAATTTAGTTTTAATTGGCATGGTATAGAGTCAAGGCATGCAGTCAAAGCTTGGATCAAAGATAATTGAGTCACATCATTTATAAAAATAATAAACATTTTTGCTTAGCAATACATTGAAAAACATGTTTATTGTGTTTTTCAGTGTATGTATTATGATCGTTGATATAAAAAAATATTCAATTGATTCAATGTATAATTATAATATATATTTACTAATCTGTGATTAAAATATTCGGCTTCCCGCCATAATACCAAGATGACACTTTTTTTTACATTGTCAGTGTCATCATTTTTTCTTTTTGTACTCTATGCCTACTTTTTTAAATTTTGAGAATTATTACCTGTGGGGAAAATTCGATCGATATTTTTTACAAGGATTTTAATTATTTCGTACGTCTGCTTTTTCGTACTGTTTTCATGTATCCGTGTCGTTATTCTTTTTAATCATGTTAGATGTTTGGAGAACTGTAAATTAACTGTCTTTTTGTGCAAAAACTTGAGTTTTCCTTTCTCGCTGTACTACATAATACCTGACCATGACATCTACAACCACTATTGTAAATTTAATGTTTTTCCTCACAGTCGAAATGAAAAATAGTATGTTTAACTCGGGTGAAAGCACCATTTCACTCTCGAATTATTGGCGCTCTCACTTCGTTCGAGCGCCAGAAACATCTCGAGTGAAATGGGTCGCTTTCTCCCCTTGTATAACAATCTACTATTTCAAATCGTACTTCTAGTTTTTAATTAGGATAAGCTCGTTCAAACAAACAAACTCTTCAGCTCTCTATTCTTCTATAGCTTTGTAATATTAATATAGATCCTATTTGGAATATTTTTGAAGTTAAGTTAAACACAAAAGATGATATGATGTAATAAATGTATAGTTAATTAAACCTATTGAATACAAGGGTTGTCTAAAACTGAAGGAAAACGACTCCTGAAAAATTTGCGCGCTAATTTAAACAACCATTTGCCTGATGGAAAAGAAACGACGCTAACCAAAGTTCTCCATCCAAAACCGGTCGGTCAAACAAAAATTCAAAAATTCGTTATATTTTTTTATGGCTTCTTCAAAGAGGGGCGGATTTGGATAGCGGCAGGCGGGCGTCCGCTAGGGGTTGAACGCGGGTCGCTTCGCGCTTGCGTACGTAGTTCGCGCCATAGCTACGTCGCTTGCAAGCCAGATGTTCTGAAAAGCTTCCTGTCGTCGTTTCAATGTTCTGCATTTTATATAATTATCTGTTGTAAAATGTGCACTAGGACGGTTTTATTATTTTCGTTAACTAGTGAAACAATCAGTGAATAATTTAACATGTGTATTGTTTAGACTGTGTGTTCCAACTAAAAATTATCGAGCGTCTCAATGTCCACGAGTTCACTCGGGACCAACAAAGCGGCGGACATTTTATTTTGAGTACTCGATAATGTAGCGTTTGCGTCGAAAACATTAATGTCTTTTTATGGTTATAAATTCTCATATCGTTCGCTTACACCTTTCGTAAGTATAATAATTTGAAAAGCATTTATTTTATGTAGAATACTTGTGTGTACAAGATAGCTTGTGAAGCGGTTATGTCCACGGATTACCGCTAGATTGACGATATTTTTGGGAAAATGTCGTTGATAATTATGACGTAAGCATTGCTGAACAGCTGCAGAATTCGTAAGGATTCTTTTGCAATGCCTCAAGTTTAACAAACGTGTTATCGACCCACACCGCCTCGGAGGCTTTCCAACTCCAATTTCCGCGCGCACGGCGCCCCTAACCTCTTCACTAATTAAATTGTGATTTAGAAATCCTTTCTAGTCATCATGGATTTACTAGAAATCTTAAGTTTAATGTAATCCTTGTCGTTTCAAAGCGATGCCGAGGGGGGTGAAGCGAGGGCCGGCGGAGGGCGAGGCAGAGGTGGTGGTGCGCGCTGGGGCGTCTCCTTCGCAGACCACGCTACTGGATGACAGCCCCAGTCAGCCTATCAGCTATCACCTGCTTGACCACGGCTATGGCGCAACTCCGCAGCACCAGATCAGGCGTGAAGCGCCTTCCGCACCGCCGAAGACATCAGAGGTGAGTTTGGCACTGCCAACAAGTCTTCCTTATTTAGATATGAAATAGGACAGGAGTTAAAGCACACCATGAAACAGCCTTTACTCCAAAATACTGGACAAAACTTGTATGATTTCCACAAGGTTTTACTGCACACATTATAAACAATATATCTCAATAAAATGGATTTGCTTTGATGTCCCGGGATGTTCTTGAATGATGAATAAAAAAACAAACATTACCTTTCTTTCAATGATGACAACAAGCGATAAGTTATAGGAGTATGGCCCCTGAATATTATTGAAAAAAAAAACATTTTTAAGATAGTAAGTATGTAAATGCCCGAAGATTTTGTGTTAGGTTACTTTTATTTACAGCTTTGCAGTTGCATTATTCATCTTTGTAAAATCCTCTCTGAAAATGAATCTTTTCATACCTATATTCATCTTATTGTGGAGTTTATGATTTAATTTTAGGAATTATATCGGTACATTTTAAGATTTCATAGAAATTATTGTACCTATCTCACTCGTACAACATGATTTCTTTTGTTGGTAATTGTGACATTTACTTACTAGATTGCTAGTTCTTGTGTATGAATCCATTTTGAAAATTTGCAAATTTGCTTTTATATTTTAGTACTGTGCCTAATAATATAGTCATCATAAACATAATTCTGAAATTCCAAAACAACCTTGGTAGGTTGATGTCAGAGAATGTATGATATAATTAGAGTGAAAAATATTTTATTAATACCTATCGCAAATGTAAACCTCCATGATTTATGAATAATTTTTCAAATAGCTTTGAGGTCAATGACCTTTACAGAGGTCATTGAACTGATTATTAGATGATGTCATGATGATTCTATATAGATTCATACATATTAAACTTAGTATTTGCCCTAAAACTCTGCCAAGAGCAATTTAAAAAAATCAAGATTTGATAAAGGGCATATTTGAAGTTTTTTATCATGTTATTTTGTAATTCTGATATTTTGACCTGAAATGATTGCATAAGACAGATAAACCAGTTGCATCTGCGATTTAGTGCTATTTAACATATTGCACAACTGGCAATGGTGTTTAAAACGTGCATTGCACAGAAGTTGCCGCGTGCTCTCCGGGAATACACGCCCCTTCGTTTTCGCGAAGGGTGGTGCGAGTGTTGGGGTCCCTTCACGGAATGTGCCAAAATCGATAAATTTCTTATTTCGCTGTCACGGCGTTATCATAGATGGCGCGCTAGCATACGAATGTATTTTAAAATATGTAGGTAGGTGCCTATTCTTTATGCATGCCAATTGCCATGATGCCAGTGATTAGGAACAAATAGGTGGTAGTGCTATAAATTCGTATGTGAGGTAAATATATTTTTATAAATTTATTTTTGTTTTTATAGTGTTTTGTCACCATCATCTTAACTGATTGTTAAAATATTTGTTAATATATTTTCGGATATTGTGAGAGCAATCTCGCAACATTGATGATGTCACGCAGCCTACGCGTTAAAAAAGCACTTGCAAAATTCAACAGGCTTGTTAATGTGACGGTGGCCGAGTGGTATAGGCATACGCCCGGATAGCGTAAGACACGGGGTTCAATTCCTCGTCTGTCACAGGTTCACAGTTGTCTTTTTACAAGTGCAATTTATATATTTATTAATTGTACTGGTCATCACAATTTTGTGGAGATAACTTGACTGGTAAAGATTTCGAAGAGGTATTAGTTAAAATGTAACCACACAGGGGGTAGCTTAAATAAATAAATAAAATCCTTTATTTGAGAGTTATTAACTCCATGTCGGTATGAAGGAATTTTGTTCCTATGGGAAAATTAAACATTTACACTCAATGCTACGCTCGCTCACCTACGCAGGTGAACTGGAGGGCAAATTTTCATACAACAATATGTCAGGTAAAATAAATACATAATACGAATGCTATTCTTTAAGACTTGCCTATTTTTATTACATAAAAAAAGAGATTCAGTCGTTGACGTAGTCTCGTCGGTGTTCAGCCCTTTCTATATGTATAAAGACTACATTACTTTAAAAACCGGCCAAGTGCGAGTTGGACTCGCGCGCAAAGGGTTCTGTATCTACTTAATTAAGTATATAAGCATTATTATTGCCTTAGTATGTCCGTTTTTGATTTCCGGTAGACAATACCGGTTAAATCTTTTGATGGAGCTAACCAACAATTTTGATTCCTTTACAGCTAAAAGAGACAATCAAAATTAATGTAATACTAGCTTTTGCTCGCGACTTCGTCCGCGTGGAATAGTGACCTCTTTCTCCCGTTTTTTACACATTTACCACTATATTTTTGGTCCTATTGGTCGTAGCGTGATGTTATATAGCCTTTAGCCTTCCTCGATAACTGGACTATCCAACACAAAAAGAATTATTCAATTCGAATCAGTAGTTTCGGAGATTAGCGCGTTCAAACAAACAAACAAACAAACAAACTCTTCGGCTTTATAATATTAGTATAGACTACAGACTACAGTTTCAATCTTAACATTTTTAGAGGTAATCTTTTTTAAGTGGAAAATAATATCGTTGCTTTAAGTTTATGGTCTGTTATTGTAACTTTAATTTGTTAACCTTCCATAACCGTGAAAGTTTTTCTTCTAAATTCATCATACATGCTACTGCTGTGATTTTTTACACGTATTCACTAACTGACCTATCGTATTCGGAACACCACTCTGTGCTCCAGGACGCTTATCACCGTCATCTCTCAAAAGGCTGCTTAGCTAAAGTGGGACTGAACCGCTCATGTCAGCCGGATGCCGAACAACCCCTGGGTCAAAATCTGCAAAATAGAAGACGGCTACGCGGTAGACTCAGAAGACGGTGGCGTGCCGAGCGAGACTCTTACAAAGACTGGAGAACAGCTGCCCTGAACCGTGGAAAGTAGAAAAGGGTAGAGGTCTTTGCCCTGCAATGGGACACCACAAGGCTCTTAATAAGCTAAGTTCTCTGAACTTAACCTCGGACAGTTGGACATGGCAAAGCTATAAGGGCTCCTTGTTGGACTACGGAACCATAAAAAGTGAATAAAGTTTTTTAAAACCAATTACTTTTAAATGTTTTCCTAGGAAAGGGCTACAGTGTCAAAGCTGCCACACGACTAAGTTTAAAATTCTTGGACTCAAGACCATGCACGTTTTGAGAGTTATTGCGTACACAGCTTTAAAAAAAAACGGGAATGGGAGTCTGCGGTTTTTGCATCTACTTTGCTTGCTACTCATTCGAGATTATCGAGATTGCATTTGTTGTGACTGAGGATGAACAGAAGCCTTATATGCGACAGTAAATGTTCGGCCCGATTTTTAAGAATTTAGAAAGAAGACACTAACGTTCTCCTGAGAAGTGGTAGAACATTAATAGAACACTATTATGAATGCTATACACTAGTGTTTCTAGATAGATTTCGATAAATATGAGCGTTCAATTTAGCTAATAGGCTTGATGGCTCAATATACCTGGCAGACAGGCTATGCAGGAGAATCGCAGGCTTTACTTTGTTTGAAATGCGATGTGACTGTAGGAGTCCTTTATCCTCCGGTCCCATGATTGGAGTACCGGCATACGTTTGAACTGAATCAGAATAACTGTCAAACAAGTGTAGCCCGTATTTATTCCATACATGTGTTTGTAGTTTGTCGAGAGGCGTTTACCCGGCTGCGGGTGGCGACATGTGGCTG
This sequence comes from Pyrausta aurata, assembly GCA_963584085.1. Taxonomy (NCBI): domain Eukaryota; kingdom Metazoa; phylum Arthropoda; class Insecta; order Lepidoptera; family Crambidae; genus Pyrausta; species Pyrausta aurata. The sequence goes on along the minus strand of CAUZXH010000082.1, from coordinate 4,056 downwards.
GCTTCCACGCCGTGGGGTCACGTGGACAGGTACATTTCCTGTCCACACACTTGTATTGCACATTTTCTTTCGAAGTCCCTTTGCAAAAGACGGTTAGAAACATTCATTAAGCCGCGACTCGTCTTCATCTACGGTTAATTTAATTTGCATCATGAAAGGGATAGAAAAAATCCATTGTGCTATTCACCTTTGCTATTTTATCCTTCCCTACCGGTCGCGATCACACAAAGGGCCAAATTGATTATATTAATGTAGTCTTGCAGTCGTTGGCGTTAGGGATATCTGCGATGTTTTATCAACTTGTGTGTCAAACTTAAAGGAACATCTGCTCTGATTTACTCAACGCCCGGGGTTACACATGCGCACAAAGTCGCGAGTCCCACAACCCGGCAAATTAACAATAGTGTACAGTTTACTAGTAATAATAACAGAAAAATTTGAGATAAGAAATTGCCATTCTTTTGCCAGAGGTCCCTTCCGAGAGCTCGGCAGCTTTTGTGTTGATTCTAATTTATGTCATGTATTGTTGGCACCGGGTACCCTCCCCACACTTCCTTTGGGGGCTTTGCCCCGCGTTGGATGTCGAAATTGAATTTGTTGCATCGGCTTATTGAAAATGCCTCGTGCATCTTTCTCTCGTGCACTAGATTGATTTAAAAATTTAGTTTCCTTATCTCTTCTATTTATTTCTTTTTTTTCGGTGTTGTTGTGAGTGTTTGTGGTGCAATGGGTTAACAGATATTTGATTTCATCGCGTGTGCAGCTCAAGAGCGATGACTTACTTTGTGTTGAGAGTGAGTGGATAATTTTATCGCATACCGGCATCAATGATAGGACTATTTTAAAAATACCATCTCGTGTGTTATTTCTGTCAATTACGTGGAAACAGGTAGTAGGCTTCCGTTGGACATAATGCACAATTCAGTGTTTGTGTTTTCAATTGATTTCTAAATGAACACAAGCTTTTGAGCTGAGAAAGCTTGGTCAAATGCTACTACTGCTAGGTAGGTAATTCTAGCTAGAAAAGGTTAAAAATTACGTACATAAACAATATATCTACGTGCATCCATGGTGTAACTGGCCAGATAGGTATGACTATTTAGAATCTACGGTGTTTTTTGTACCTCAGGCATCCGCCTACGTCGGCCCAACCCCGAACAGGTAAACAACCCTATCAATTTGGTTTCACAGAATTTCACTCTCAGGCTACCTGATCCAAATACTTTGCTCAGTCGATCGATTTTATTTTTCTGTATCGTCGATAAAGTTCATCAAAGAGTATAACAGGTTCTTACAAATCATTTTCCAATATGTATTAAGTACCTAGTCACCACGGATTTGTTTGATTAATTGTTGACTGATGTCCTCAGATAATTATGACTAAATTATCGGAAATTCGCTCCGCCAATAATGCTACCACAATTTATTTTATTAACCTTGTGCCTGGAGTATTATGGAGATGAGAAACCAAAGCCTAGTCCTGTTTTTTAATATAGTAAAAAAACGTAGCTTTTTCCTTAGTTGACCGTCGGTAATGGTTGATAAATAACGTTAATTGGCACATCGTTATCAATTAGAAACACGAGTAATAATTAAGATAAATATTATAACACGGACTTTCTTCCGCTCTTGGCTGCCCAATGGTACCGAAAGGGACCAGTGAAGCGGGAAATGGCGGTCATCACGTAGGAAATAATATGTGCATTACTCGTAGCTTTGTCGTTGTACTTGGATGATCGTTTTACTTTGAATGCCACGCTTGTGTTCTATAAAACTACGCAACGTTTTTCAAAGAATGGTTCTTGGAGATATTTAGTTTCCATACTAAGTAAATAAGATACGTGTCAATGTTCATGTGGATGAAGTCTATAATTGCATTACCGCGATTGTAAAATCGAACCGAAGCGGAGGTGCGTTCCAGGACTATTTTATCTATTTATTCACGTCGGATCAAAACTGCGTCTGATGATGACAATTTCGAATGATTCCATAAAATAAATAAATATTTTTTAAATAAATAAATATTAAATATTTTATAAATTAATACATATTCTGCAGTTTTTTTTTGCATTGGAAAAATAAAAGGTCTCTAAGTAAAAAGAAAGGCCATGTTCGAAGTCCTGGCAGTTTCTGCAACGCTTTAATCCCTGGTCATACCATCAGTATTACAAAATCCACTTTGTGGTTTGTACCGCAGCTAAAAGGTTCTGACTGGCTTGCTGTTTACTCATGTCATGTCACAACAATAGTATTGACAGACATATCTATGTTCGTACAATATACAGTACCAAAACAATTACTTGATGTGATGTAAAAGTAGCTGAAAACCAATGGCTTTTAGACACGACACAATATCAAAGGATAAGACTGGGTCCTTGGGTAGATAGATGATGTTTTAAAATTACAAGAGTTACCTTTTCCCAAACACAGATTTCGACGCTTTTAAGAAAAATTGTGATATGGCTGTTTCTACTAAGACACAATCCATATTTGACAGCATAATCACTCACCATCAGATGAGATCGTGACCAAATTATGTTTAACTATTTTAATAAAAAAAAAACTTCACTGCTTTTAGATTCTTTCTTTCAGAGTCAGGTAAATTGAGCTTGAAATGCTGCATGTTACCAACGATGCAGGGTCACCAACATTATTTTTGTTCAAGGAAAAATCACCACACAGGAAACATTGTATTCGATCACCATCTTGTGCAATGTGCAGCGATGCTATTATCATTATTAGATAAAGGCAAACGGCTGGTAGGCACTAAAGCTGGTTAGCAAAGCGCGACAACACTATATTTAGGTTCTTAACACTGCGGTCTTACTGAAATGTGTGCAGGAACAGAGATCACTTACCTCTGCCCGATATCTCCTACCTACGTTGTTTGATTTGTTTTGAGATTGAAAAATCGGTAGGAAAGCGGAATATCATCCACCGCCACGAACTAAGCGCTTTCATCAATATTTATAATGTGGTATTTTTGCTGTAAAACAAGTGAACTCACTACCAGCGAAAGTATAGCCTAATTAATTATGACTACAACTCGGGCATTGAAAATGCCAAGAGTCAAGTTAAGAGTGAAAAGAAAGAAAGATAGAAATAACGTTTATTTTTACAAAATTTTCCTTTTAGTTCTAATCACCTAAAGCTAAACTAAACACTTTGTTCTTACTTCTAAGATGACAATTATTAAAAGAAGTAGCTAGCCTTTTTCTTTTCGCCAGGAAAATGCTGTTACGCAAACGCAGGGGCAGTTTGGAGTTATGTTGGATTCCAGGCCTCTGAGCGAAGCCAAGATTGGCTTGATCTATTTTTGCGAGCAAAGCGACTATTATCAATACTAATAATTTATTAATTAATATCCATCGTTTGTTCAGGCGGTGAAACGAAGACTGTACCTGAGCGAGAGTAGCTCAGGCAGCCAGGGCCACGTGGTGCCCATGAAGGCTGACTTCAAGACGCCGAAGCAGAAACGCGTCAAGGTGCTCACCCCCTACAGCCGACCGTCCAGTTCTATGAAAAAGTACACCGAACGTTCCAGGTACATTTATTGAGACAAGGTAATTTTTTTAAAGCAATTGCATGGACTTGAGATTTGTCTTTTGTTTGTGGTCAGTACTCGGTACCCATTTGATGATAACACAAAGTCGAAATTGCATTCTTCATCGTCGGATGCTATTCATACTAATAATGATAAAAGCACAGTAAAAATATATATTAAATGGAAGTTATTCCAAACTCTAAACGTCACTTTAACTTTATGTATTCAAATATTTTTCTCTACCAACACGAAACCTTTCTCAGTATATTGTCAGCTCTTCTTTCTTAGTCAAACGTCGTTAAAAAGCGTAGCGTGGAGCGTGCCCTATTTAGTCTTGAAGTAGGTGCTGCTATCAGCTATAAATAAGGCCGACCGTTACATTACATACCATATCATGTCGTTTCCTTGAAAAACGCCTTGTGTAAAAGAATGTTACTTATTATTTTATAGTCAGTTTTTCTTTGCTAGTCGAATATTGTAAACAATCTATTTATAACTTTTAATATAATATC
>CAUZXH010000081.1:0-49864 GCA_963584085.1 Pyrausta aurata | reverse complement strand
TGTCAAAACTCATAAACTTGACGACTCAACGATCCTATATGTCATCTAGTCGAGAGAATTAAGGATTTTTAATAGGGTTACTGAGAAATCACAAATTAAAATTGTTATCTAACGCAACGTTTAATATGGATCGCAATTTTTTAACATGTTTGAAAAGTTATCCTTATCATTCCTATAGTTTTACTTTTGACGAATCAGTGCTCATGTTTTGTAATGTGGAAGTAAAACGTTTCATAAAAATATAGTAAAAGTGAAAAATAGTGATGTTTACGTGAATTGTAAGAGCTTTAACTGATATTTTTGTAAGTCATGTTTATAAAATGTTTCGTGATTTAAAATCTAAATCGAGGTATTTTGTATCATTTCAATTAAAGATTTTTATCGTTTTACAACATGTTTTATTAACAATTTTACTTATATTATCTACATAATTTACGACTAATTCTTAGAATAACTAGGACAATTTACACACTCCCACATCCAACATATCAAACACATGTTTAAAATATCAATAGAATATAAATTGCACTTGTAAAAAGACAACTGTGAACCTGTGACAGACGAGGTATTGAACCCCGTGTCTTACGCTATCCGGGCGTATGCCTATAGTGGTATGGTGAAAAAACACTATAAAAACAAAAATAAACTATATCAATAGAAGTTCCATAAGCCATGATATGACCTAGTTCAAGTTTGGTCAATTTCAATCCGAATTTTTCAGCACACTTGCTCAAAACGACGATTTTCCACCGATTTATTCCTAGATAATAAACACGCGTACTTTTTCAGTGTATATTATTGAACGAGTGCCTTTAGTTAATTTACCCAACCAATTTACTATTGTACCCTAGTACCAAATCGTAAGTAAGAAGAAGAAGTAGAAGAAGCGATATAATTTAGTCGGGTTATTATAACTTTTATTTTACTTACTGTTTTAATAATTAAAAACTTACAAAATGAAGAGTCTTGTTTTTTCCTCGCAATTAAGTGTGTTGAAAAACGTCGTATGAAACACGTGTGCCTGAGACCATAATATCCTTTCTTTATCTCATTGCTTCAACTTGAACTTTGATCAACTATTAACATCTGTTGATATTTCATGAAAGATAATGAAGGTCGATTACTTTTGGTGGTATCTTATGTGGCATGGTACATCCTTGGGTAGATGATCAGAGCACCCTTCATTCGTTTTCGATATATATGTTATACCATCAGTCTGGCATTAGTCCAGTCCATCAGTCTAGTGGTGATACCGCTGCCCTATATAAAAGGTTCAAGTCTGACTTTAAGAGGAAGAGAGTAGTATGTAAAAAGTTAGAACTTGCGCATAGACCGCAGGCGGTTGTTACGCCGCATGCCGGCCGTCCGCACTCGCAGCCAGTACCGCTTGGTGGAGGGGTCCAGGTCTTCTATGCGCGGTGCGGCGCCAGTGTTCAGTGTCCACAGCCACGACGGGTACTCGCTGTCGTCTTTTAACTGAAAAAATCATAACATTATATTTATTCTCCTAAAAACATAACTTATTACATGGTTGATTGGAGTCTTAATTTAGTCATGATGCCTGTGTTTGGAGACACCACTCTTTCTTATCTAAAATACTAATGTGGAAGATATATATGACAAAATCAAATAAACCAATGGCACATCAGAAGTGTAGCAGTCAGTACTAGTGCAAGAGATGGAACGCTTGAAGATGCACTACCATTGCTGTGTTGCAAATGTTCTTGATTAGTTCATCAACTCTTGACATTATTTTCTTGTATTAAAATTTGTGTGGATTTGGATCCAAACATCTAATCATCCAATTTACTGAACAAGTAAATTGATTAAGAATAATAAGAGTGGAAGGACAAGAATTCATATCAACAAATAATGAAGACTGGACAAGTTGACTGGTAGAGAATGCCATCATAAGGCAATGCCAAGTCCACTAATTGTACCACTTACAGTGCAATAGTTTAAAAAAATTAAAATAAATCAATAAGAATGATGTAAGGCCTACTGAAAACGCAATACCAAGTTTCTTGGAGTCCCATTTCATATATTCAGTAAAGTACACCACAATACACAAAGGCAAAATACTGCAAAAATCAGGCAATACATTAAAGGCAATTATGAAAGTATGACCATTGACCATGATTCTGATTTAGTTAAGTTAGCCTGTTAACATCCCACAGCTGGTCATAGTCCTCACCTCAACTACTTCATACTTCACCACACAGACTAATGGGTCATTTACACGAGGCCATTCCGTGAGACAGTGCAATACGCCACGCCACTAAGCCAATCCAATGAAAAGCTAAAATTCATGTTGAATGAAGAGATGTAAAAATGCTTTGCGGGCTACATTCAAAAATGTTATTAAGATAATGCATAAAGAGATAAATAAACAACATGCATGACATGTGAAGATTGACTCACTGGCCCGGGCATTCACATGAAGCCAGTACACAAGCCATCCAAATGGGACAGTATTGGTGAAAGGTTTGGCACCAGCAAATTCGAAACTGTTTTATTTCATTAGATTGGCTTTGTCCATTGGCTTGGTACAATCCAATGCATTGGCCTGGCTCTATTTTCACAAAGCCAATATTGGCCTCGTGTAAATGGCCCAATAGTGCGTATTTTGATTCTGATTTATCCAACATCAAAGAATAGCTTTTTATAGCATAATAATATTTAATAAATGTTTAATTTGATTTATAAATATTAATATTTTTTTAAATCAAATTACCTTGACATCTTCACCTGTGGTGTAAATATTGGAGCCACACACATAAGTAGTAAGTTTTACGGGATCAGTCTCAACGGGCAGCTGTTTCTTCTCCATGGGGCCCAGTTTTCCTCCTTTCTTTTTACCTTTGCCCAGACCCATAACACCTGAAAAATACATTCCAACAAATACAGGCACATTTAAATAATTTAGCTATAAACAACATGTTTCAAGGACAAGGAAAGTACAGAACCTTATAGGGTTCAGTATTGGGTTAATACAGTAAATAAAGAAAAAAGTACTGTACCTCCGGCTGCCGAGGTTTTCTTTACAGCAGCGAAGCACGCACCATTTGTATGAAAACATTCTGATTTCACATTAGTCAGCATACGAAATTGAAATACTCTATTACATAACGTTTGTAAATACGACATTTTAATTTAAAAAAAACACTTTTTTTATGTAACGAAAGAACAAAACAGAGATATTAGATAGGTTATTATGTCTAGGTTCATTTCATCTGTGTTTCTATTTTTTTTTTTTTTTATATACAAGTTTAACGTCCTTGGTCACAAAGCCATACAGACAATCATCATTATTACAGTTCAATATTTACACTTATCACTAAAACTAACACTAAACTAGCCTAACCTAACCTAATGCATTGAAATGCGATGCTGGTTCGCATTTCAATGCTCAACAAGGGAGTTTAGCACGGGAGTAGCGATTCGAATCAGAGATCGCGCGATCCGTAATCAGAACGCGCTTAACTTTATTTCTCCCTTTGTCTTCATTGATTTCTTCAATAGCACACATTATTATGTTGATTCCAGCACAAAACCACAATAATTTACTCGAAAAAACCAACTAATAAAATGAAGAAATAAAGTCCATCTTCCTCTTCTCGTTTCCCGCGCTAAAACTCCTGTGTTTCTATTATGACAGCATTGACAGCAGATACTTAGATTAGATTGGAAAGCTCTTGGAGCGTTTTATGACCCTTAAAAAGTTTGGGGAAGCAACCGGTGGTATCGCTAGCGTCGTTTTATTTTTCTTTTATGCGCATGCGGATAGATGGGCGTCTACCCGGATATAAACCCAGCCACTGGATAAATATCCAAGCCACGCTATTTTAACCCACCCGATTCCAATTGATACCAGGTATAAATTAAAGCCTGTTTTTAAAAAATAAATGACATATTTTTATTGAAGTTTGTCACTTTTATGGTGCGATTCAATTTCTTTTCAAGTAGTATAAAATACTGAAATAAAAATGGTATATTTTTATTTAAATCCAATAAAAACTGTCATTTAGTTGCAAATACAGTGCGTACTGCGTACCTGCATTTTGGCAATCCTAAAGGGGAAGAGGGAGACTGTGTAAGTAAGGTTAGGTTAGGTTAGGGCAGGACAGGACAAATTTTGATTCAGTGCAGTACATTATGCGTATTTGTAGATTTATGAATTCAGTACGAACTAATTTTATAAATATATACATATAATGTGGTTGAAATTTAAGAAAGCTTATCGACAACATTTACTGCAATAATGCAGCCTAACGTATCGATGTGTAAACCATAAAGCGTTTTACGAAAGGTGACGTCAACGAGTAATTCTGAAAATAAGTACTACAAGAGTATATAACACATTAAAAAGAAAATGAAGTGCTCAGTAAATTCATTACTTGTCAGCTCTACGATCACACAATGGCTATAGTCACACAAGCGATAAGTATGCAAACAAGAACAATACCTTTCCAACCCTTCCATTTTTATTAGGGTTCCGTAGCCGAATGGCAAAAAACGGAACCCTTATAGTTTCGTCAAGTCTGTCTGTCAATCCGTCCGTATGTCACAGCCACTTTATTCTAAAACTATAAGCATCACATAGCTGAAACTTGGTAGGTAGGTGTATTTTGTTCACCGCTTTCCGATTCAGATATAAAAAGTAAAAAAAATAATATTTAAGGGCTCCCGTACATGAAACTAAAACCTAAATATTTTTTTTTACTCAAACCTATGCGTGTGGGGTGTCCATGGATAGGTGTTTTAAAATGATGTTGAGGTTTCTAAAACCATTTTTTCTAAAAGTGTAAAGTTTAAGATATAGACGCTTCCAAAGTGGTAAAATGGGTGTCCCCCCCCATCTAACTTTTGAACTAAGAAAGTGAAAATTTTGAAACAAATATATGATGTAGATCTCAACAAAAACTTGCAACGAAAATTGGTTTGAAGGAGATCGAACCAGTAGTTTTTGAGATATTATTGCACATTTTTATCAACCGCAAATATAACTTTGTCTTTCATACAAATACTAAATAATCTACAATAATCTGATTTTTTTTTCACTGGCCGCCACTTCCAGTTTTTGTTCCAAAATCACTTTATTGTCAAATAACTGCTTGGCCGCTCATCGTACAATGTTGTCGTCATAGCAAGAAATGATCACCACAGTGTACTCTATAATATCCTATTATTTATTTCCATTAATCACACTTTTTCGTATTTATTTTATGTAACATTCAAACATAAATAGTTGCTTGGCCGCTTATTGTAGAGTGTTGCTGTCATAACAAAAAATGATCGTCAGAGTAGGACCTTTACTAACCGAGTATTTTTTTCGATTGGCCGCCACTTTCAATTTTTTACGAAATCTTCAAACTTAAATAACTGCTTGGCCGCTTATCGTATCATGTTGTCGTCGAACTAAAAAATAATCATCTGGATGTTACCTATAGTACTTAATCTAGTATTTGTTTCTTTTGGCCGCCACTTTCGTTCTTAGAATCAATGTAAATAAAACATTCAAACCTAAAAATATTGGTGGCCGCTAATTGTAGAGAGTTGACGTCATAACAAAAAATAATCGCCATAGCGTGATCTATAATAATCTATCATTTATTTTCACTGGCCGGCCAGCACTTTTGATTTTTGGTCCAAAATGAATAATGTCCTTTTGCGTGTTTTATTAACTTAATTTTGTGTTTTTGCAGCTTTCACGAAAAGTTCCCTGTAACGCATTCATTCTTAACTTAACCTGACTCAGACTGACAGCAGGACAAAGACTTTTTTAGGGTTCCGTAGCCGAATGGCAAAAAACGGAACCCTTATAGTTTCGTCAAGTCTGTCTGTCTGTCTGTCTGTCTATCTGTCTGTCTGTCTGTCTGTCCGTCCGTATGTCACAGCCACTTTATTCTGAAACTATAAGCATCACATAGCTGAAACTTGGTAGGTAGGTGTATCTTGTTCACCGCTTTCCGATTCAGATACAAAAAATAGGAAAAAATAATATTTAAGGGGGGGCTCCCATACATGAAACTAAAACCAAAAATTTTTTTTTTACTCAGACCTATGCGTGTGGGGTGTCTATGGATAGGTCTTTGAAAATGATGTTGAGGTTTCTAAAACCATTTTTTCTAAAAGTGTAAGGTTTGAGATATAGATGCTTCCAAAGTGGTAAAATGGGCGTCCCCCCCATCTAACTTTTGAACTAAGAAAGTGAAAATTTTGAAAAAAATATATGATGTAGATCTCAACAAAAACTTGCAACGAAAATTGGTTTGAAGGAGATCGAACCAGTAGTTTTTGAGATATTGCACATTTTTAACAACCGCAAATATAACTTTGTCTTTCATACAAACACTATGAAAAACAAAGTTATTTTTGCTATCACAATATATTGTGATGTTTTCGTTAAGTGAAAGTAAGTGAACCCTGAATTCAGTTAAGGGTGGCACGGAACCCTCAGTGCGCGAGTCCGACACGCACTTAACCGGTTTTTTTTCCTTTAGGGTACGGAAAGTTAAGAAAAACAATATTCGTCAACTCCATTACAATTTTTTTGCACACAAACATAAATGTATCTGTAGCAAACAGCAGAATTCGATATTTCGCATTGATGAATATGCTTTATACACGTGTACACCACTATTATGTCTTACAAAAAAAAAACAATGACAGCATCGAATACGTCAACATTGTTGAAGGATGGGATGACTGGACTGACCACAGATTAGTAAGAGTATGGACCATAGAAAGTAGTATAGTATAGAATGACAAACGCGGATTTTCAGCGTAACCAAAAAGTTACTTTACATGTGTGCGTTCAATAGTGATGTGTATCTTATGGTGGTCCAAGTTTTATCGACGAGGTTACGATAAATCATGTAAATTGAAACAAAAATAATTAAATTAATGCACTTTTAATTACATAATACTTTCTATTTGATAAACAAGACAACCTCATTTTTGTTAAATTACATATTTATTTATTTATGTATGAAGACATTCTAGAAACACTTATACACGTTCCAACATAGACCTTACCACAGCACAGCTTCGGGCCAGTTGTGTGGGCCAGTGCTGAGAAGAAGCTGTGCAAGAATTACGGTTACCTAAAAAAATCAGTCAAAAAATTTATCGATACTGATGACGTCATCATTTAGTCAAGCCCTAGTGTAAAGAAACGGTTTCTTATTTTACTGAAAATACCTGAATTAATCTATTGGAAACTTTGATATATGGCTGCAAATCACAAAGGAAGTCCTAAATTTACTGTACAATTTGGCATCGGAGTCGATTTCACTCACAAATTTTATAAAATTTGGATTTCAATTTTTTATCAATGATTCATATTTACTGGTGGAAAGTATGATTTTCGGGATTGTATCCTCGGCGCACTTCACAAGTTGCTGAAAGCACAAGTCATTTCATCTGAAATTGTTATACAAAACTTAAATAATAATTATATCCATTCATAATTTTTCAAAAATTCCAACGACGGAAACTTGACGTATCCACTAAATCCATTATTTCTTAGAAAACGGTCTCGCTGTCATAAGGACTTTCGCTGTCAAATCCTATAGAATTTCACTAAGTAGCACGCTCTTTTTAAAGCGAAGATTTTTTCTTTCTCTATGGTATGGACTGACTGACGACGACGATGGACTGACGGTGGCGGTACTGTCACAATTGGTTGGTTATTGTTTGTTGTGTCTTTGGTGTTGTTCAAGTGAAAACGTAGGTGGGTACTTAAAATTTCAATTCCAAAATCTGACTACTCAAACGATGGGGAAAACCTGTTAATCCATTTGAATATTTGCTCAAGTTTGACAGGTAAATGAAAGTGGGGATGTGGTGCTAGCGGAGATCGCTGTGTCGTCACTGTTTTCTTGGTGGGTTTATCTGATGATTCATTAGAAACCTGATGATTTTATTATATCTTTTTTACAATATTATTTATCTCGCGCAGTTCCGGGCGCTTGTTGAAGGCGAGTAGTGTGCTAGCGAGTGTTCGTAGTGTTTTTAGTGTGCACGTACAATGGGTGTTGGTTTTGCTGATGAGTTTGAATTCCATGATCACTTCAAGCACTTTGACGACGACGATTTCTTTGAGGTTTGTGCAACCTTCAGTTATTTGTTATTTATGGTTGAGCATGTGCAGTGTTTTTTTTTATTCGCTGCTGTAAGAAGTTTGTGTTGCACAAATAAGTACCCCTTTTGTTTTGTGGCAACTAACCATCTTTTGTATTTGCTTAATTATTTTGTTGTCTGTCCACAAGTTGTTAGGTATGTATAATTTATAAATGTAGGTATAGACTAGAGTCTAAAAATATGTCAATCAAGTAACAATGATGAATGTATGTTGCAATCAGGTAAAACCGGCTTCTCATTATTCACACACAAAACAAGATAAGGTGGTTGTTATGACTTTGTAGATCCAATGTTACATATTAATGTAGGAGTGATCATAATAATAATTTAACACTCTTTGGGGCAGGGAACGGCTATAACCATAAAACAATAGAAGATCTATTGTGTCTAGGATACTGCCCTGGAAAGTATTTAACAATTCAGGTAATGTTGCTTGCTCATATTATACATATTTGCATGATTCTTTCCTTAATTAAAAATGAATACTTTAGCTACCTGTCAGCCAAATCCAGCTGCATGCACAAATTATTGTTGGTAAACAATGACATGAGGGATTAAGCTGGACAAACAGGAGTATTTTAATCTTAAAGTACCACTTCGCTCATAATGTAATGTATTATTAAAATAACTGTTATCCTGAACACTTTCCTGTTTCAAATGAAATTGTGACAAGGAAAATTAGTTTTGTAACCAAGTAGGTATGTGTTTCAGTATACATTAGCTCAGAACTATTGTATTAAAAAAAATGTTTTACATATTTTATACCTCGTGTTGTGATTAGAGTAATCACCATTTTCAAACTGTAGTTAGTTAGTTAGTTTTGCTGGGCGTTTTCCGCACTTAGCCGCTTAATTGGGCCATTGTGCGTTCCTCTCCTAATCTATTCCAACCATCCCAGGCTCTCCCAGAAGGCTAGCAGCCTTCCAAAGCTGCCACAGGCCTCTTGGAGTGATGCTGGGGATTTAAGAATGTCTGCCCGTTGTTCTGCCACGCTTGTACACTCTATGAGCACATGCTGTGGTGTTTCCTCTTCCTCCATGCAGCCTCTGCACAGAGGGCTGTCTGTCACACCTATGGTGAACAGGTGCTTGTTTAGGAGGCAATGGCCAGTTATAGTTCCTATTACCGTACGTAGTTTGTCTCTCGTCAGTCTAGTGAGCTTGCGGGCGAACTTCTTTGATGCCACCGGAACTGCATTCTTTGTTTGCCTGCATCTTTCACTGCTTATCCATTCTGATAGGTGGATTTTTTCCGTCTTTGCTCGTAGCCATGTTTTTATTTGGGCCGGCGGTATTGGTAGTAATGGTTCCGGGCCATATACTTTTGTCGCGGAGCCCCTTTTGGCTAGTTCATCAGCTGCGTCGTTGCCAAGTGAGTTGCTGTGTCCTTTGATCCATTGTAGGGTTACATTGTTTGTCCTTGCTATGGATTGGAGTGCATTGTGGCATTCCAGTATTAGGACAGAGGTTATAGTGTTGTTTTGTAGAGCTTGAAGTACGGACGCACTGTCTGAAACAATTTTAATATTTATGTCTCTGACATCTCTGGCTGCGACCGCCTGTGCTGCCTTGGTGATTCCAATGCATTCTGCTTGGAAGATCGTGTTAAGTTTGTCCAGAGTGGTTGATATTTTAATGTTTAGGTCATTCGAGAACACGCCGGCTCCTGTACCTTGTGAGGTCTTGGATCCGTCGGTGTATATCCTAACTTCGTTTACGCCAGAGCTGTCTTTCGATTCTTCCGTAAGCTGGATACTATAATCTCTATCGAAGACATGGTGACATGGTATTCTGTCCATGGGTGCATCTAGAATAGGTATTTCCTTCAGGGTATCCTGTAAGATTCTAGAGTGTTTAGTTACGGCGTTTTGCTTCCATAGCCCGTTTGCTCTTAATCTTAGGGCAGCTGCCTTGGCTTCTTCTTGTATGACCAGGTCAAGTGGCCTTAGGTTAAGTAGGAACTCAAGGGCGGCTGATGGAGTGGTTCTCATACATCCTGTGGCTGCTACGCTTGCTAGGCGTTGCAGGCTTTGGAGTTTTGATTTGATCGTGGATAGTTGTGTTCTTGGCCACCATATAACTGATCCGTAGGTAAGGGAAGGCCTGATAACCGATGTGTATAACCAAAGTGTAATCTTTGGATTGAGACCCCATTTTTTACCAACGAGCCTTTTACACTGGTAGAAAGTTATACAGGTCTTCTTTATTTTGTCCTCGATGTGGATCCCCCAGTTTAGCTTACTGTCTAGAGTGATACCCAGATATTTCACTTGTGTTGACAGTGTCAGCTCGGTGTTGAAGAGTTTAGGTAGTTGTAGTTTCGGTAACTTCCTTTTGTTGGTGAAAAGGATGAGTTCTGTTTTCTTAGGATTAACTGACAGCTGGTGTTCGCTGCACCACTTTTCTACAATCTGAAAAGCAGAGCGCATTATGCCGCAGAGGATATTCTCCGCGTTTCCATTTATCAGAATTGCTAGGTCATCTGCATAACCAACAGTAGTATATCCCCTTTCATTTAGTGTCCTCAGGAGGCTGTCTACTACTATGTTCCATAGTATTGGTGACAGGATGCCTCCTTGGGGGCATCCTCTAACGACCCTCGCACGGGTAATTGTGTTCACCACTATTTGAACCAACCTTTTACTGACCAGTTCATTTATCCACTTCCTGATGACTGGTTCAACTTTCAGTTTTTGTAAGGCGTGGTTGATGCTGTTATGCATAGTTTTATCAAATGCCCCTTCTATATCTATGAAAGCGGCAAGTGTTGAGGCTTTGTTGTTAATGGCCGATTCTATTCTATGCACTACCATGTGTAGTGCCGACTCTGTTGATCTACCTTTCCTGTAGGCGTGTTGTTAAGGGTGGAGTGATCTGCTTTTTAGCACATCATCTCTAAGGTGTCTATCTACTAGTCTTTCTAGCGTTTTGAGGAGAAAAGAAGTTAGGCTTATTGGTCTAAAGGATTTGGCTAGAGTGTAGTCCCCCTTTCCTGGTTTGGGCAGGAAGACAATTTTTGCCTCTCTCCATTTCTTCGGTATGTATTTAAACGCTATGCAGGCTCTGTAGATGTGTAATAGATGATTAGTGATTTGATTTGATTGCCACTGTAGGAGGGCTGGGAAAATTCCATCTAGCCCGGGGGATTTGAATGGGTGGAAGCTTCTAAGAGCCCAGCCTATTCTATCCATCGTTACGATCCTACTTGCGGTTTCCCAATCTTGTGTTGTTGGTTCTTTGTAATGTTCGTCTTGCCATTCGGAATCTGACACAATTTGACAGCCAGGAAAGTGGGTTTCCAGCAGAACTTTGCTGGTTTCGTGGTCTGTGTTCGTGTAGGTGCCGTCTTCTTTTTTGAGAGATCCTAAAAGATTGAGGTCCCCTTTAGATAGAATTTTCTTTACTCTCGCGGCTTGGTTCATTGAGTCTATACTGCTACAAAACTTGTGCCAGGATTCCGTTCTCCGGAACCTGATGCGTTTTTTGTAGTGTTTCTGTGCGGTTTTATATTTGTCCCAGTCCTCAGCGGTCCTGGTGTTTTTAGCTCGGTTGAATAGTGTCCTAAGTGCCTTCCTCAGCCGTTCAAGTTCTGGCCCCCACCAGTGACTTTTGTCTGAGTTTTTGGATGTGACGGTTGGACAGGCTTTTTCATAACTGCTTGTTAAGGCAGCAGTTAGGGACTGTACATTTGTTTCTATGTTATCTACGCTAAGAGTGACATCGGCTGGTTCGAATTCACTTAGCTTTTTAGTTAATATATGTTCATATTTAGTTGTGTCTGTCTTACGGGGGTTACGATATGGAATAGGGTCTGGTGGTTTTATATGTATTTGGAAGCATATTCGTCTGTGATCCGCGAAGGATGGCTCGTTTGACACATGCCATCCTCCAACGAGTTCTGCCGCCTTGTGCGTTGCTAGAGTTATGTCTATGGTAGTTTGGCATCTCGAAGTTACGAACGTAGGTTCTGTGCCTCGATTTAAAATGGTCAGATTAGTCTGGAGTAGATATTCAGTTAGTTGCTCACCTCTTTTGTTGGTGTCCATACTTCCCCACAACGGATGGTGAGCGTTACAGTATGCAGCTATGATGACTTCCCATTTATTGGCTTCACAGTGCTGTACCAGTTCGACTAGTTCTTTTGCAGGAATGTCGTCCTCGCTTGGCATGTACACTGAAGCCATCACCAGTGTTGTTTGGTCTTCTGCCGAGTTAATCTTAACAGCTGTAAGGTCTCTAGAACAGAATTGGTTAATTAAGCTAGCATTAATAGTTTTGGGCATAACAATGCAGGTTCTGGGCTTTTCTACCGGTATTTGTATGAGTAACTTACCACTGATGTTGTTCAGACCGCAGATTTTGTTGTTTCTGATCCAGGGTTCCTGGATCAGTGCGACGGTCTTGTTGTCTCCCTCCAGCACTCTGCGTAGAGTGGCCGCCGCAATCTGCTTGTGCTGGAGGTTGGTTTGAATTATGTTTAGCGAGCTAGGAGCTAGCGTCGGGACTGCGTAACACGCCATCCTCATCGCTTATCTCCTCCTCACACATCAGAGGCGAGCTGGCTTCCATCCTGCTCGGACCCGGCTGGGGAGCTGAGGTGGATGGTCCTGGAGTAGCCGTCATCTCGCTCACCGCCGCTGGGTTGGGTTCGGCCGTGGTCACATCTTCTGTTGTAAAGAAGCGGATATACCCACTTCCTGTCATGTGGGCTACACGGCGGTCTCTGTCCATAATGGTTTGCCTTTGGTCCTCCGGTATACCTAGGATTAGGTGAACCACCTTCTCCCTTGAGTCTACCGCACCAGGTTGGTCGGTCACTGACATATCATAACACTGCCATGAGTCAACTTTGTACCAGGGGTTCTGGGCACAAAGGACTTTATGCAGTGTTTTGGAGTCAGTGATCCGGGTGTGAATCAAGAGGCCTGCTTTAAGCCTCTTTTTTAAGTCTGACTGTCTGATGACAGCCAGTGCGGTTCCGGTTATGGGTGAGGTCATGCGACTTGTTTCCCTCTCAAGCCAAGTTAGTGCATTCTCGTCCTCACACCACATCGCGAGCACCCCATCCATAAGGAACGGGCGCCCCCGGAAAGATGGAGCCTGTGCACTGGGAGATGGTGGGGACAGTACCGCTTGTAGGATCCTATCATCGATAGTCTCCCTGAGCTGGTCTGCCTGCTCCTGCGAGAGGTCACGTGGCGGGACGGTAATGATCGCTACCCTCAGATGCGACTGGCTCGCGTCTGCGTAGCTCACCGTCCGCCTCTGCCTTGTGTCGGTTTTAGGTCGTTTGGCCTCTCCTCTGGGAGACCGGGTGTCGTCCAACCGAGCTCGCTTCGAAGAAGCACGCTCGTCCGGGCCACCCCCGGCCCCAGGTTGCTCCTCTACCGGAGCAGTGGGAGCCGCCTCTACGAACCTGCGACCGCGGCGCCCTCTCGGTTTGCGTCTCCACTTTGGCTTGTTGGGTGGTTCTGGTGATGGCGGAGGTGAGTCCTTTCCCTGCCGCGCCGCCACTACTGAGGTCACCCCTGTAGAGGTGGACGGCACAGGTTCGCGCTGCGTTTCTGCTGCCGCGGCCGGTGTCACTTCCGGTGTTCTTAATTCGGGCTGTTGCGCCTCCCTTTCCGCGCGCCCCGAGGGGCGACTGCGTTCCGGTTGGCTTGGCAGTCCTTCGTTGTGTGTGTGTGATGTTGTGGGTTGTTGGGCCTCCCTTCTCGCGCACCCTGCAGGGCGACTACGTTCTGGTCGGCTGGCGAGCCCTTTGTTAGTGGTTGGCGTATCAGATGAATGGGCCCCCCTACTCGCGCGCCCCGTAGGGCGACTGCGTACAGGGTGGCCTCTTGGTCTTTGGTTGCTTGATCGGGTTTCGGACTGTTGGGCCTCCCCACTCGCGCGCCCTGTGGGGCGACTGCGTTGTGGGTGTCCCCTCTGTCCTTGATTGTTGGGGTTTGGTCGACGCCTATGGGCGATGACTGTCCACTCTGACACCGTTGTGGTGTTGGTGGCTTCTAGTGTGGGTATGGCCTCTGCGAGGCCTGACAGATCCAGGCTTGGGCCTGGTTCTGAGCACAAGTTGTCCCCCCCAGAATACGTGGGACAGACCGAGCTGGGCTCGGTGAGGGATTCTCCACTATGCGTGGTACCCTCCTGGGGTAGTTTCTTATTTTCTTGTGCCGACATCTGTTTTTTTTGTTGGGCGAAGAGGATAACACACACTACCTGCCCGTGGTGAGTGTGGTACGGACTTTTAGGGGGTATTTGATTCCCCAAGGCTGCGTAAACCTAGATAGTGGATATGCGCCGCCACTGGTTCGGCTATGCGGGGTTGGGTAGGGTGTAGGATGGATATTAGGAGGGGATTTAAAGGGGAAGGCGGCCAGAGGTTTTTGTTATGCCAATTGCTTAGGGCACTTGGCCAATAACGGGCGGCAACCTCGGGAAGGATAGTCCACTGGCCTTGTTTAGGGGATCTTTGCGACTTGCGCTACTCCCTAAACCATTCGCCAGACCAAGCACCGGACAGATGCTTGGAGTGGGAGAGTCGCCAAGCAAAGAAGCAGAATCAAGCAAGCGGGAAATTAAGTTGCTTGGCGATCCTCCCGCCCTAAAAACTGTAGTTCTAACATATTACTACTTAGTTAGCCCATACATTTATGTACAGTTTCATAAACATGTTAGGTCAATTTTTGTGTGAGTGTCTCAATGCCTATCTTCACTCCATCTATCTTATCTTAGGTTTTTGGTGCATATCTTTGGTTTGGTACTGAGTAGTGCTTCCTTTTTGATATTAGGTCATCTATATGCATTATAAAGAGAGAAGTTTGTGAGGTTCTGACTTGTTGGTTTGTAGGGGCAAATTGCTATAGCCTAATATTACAAACACTTGTAAAAAGCAACTGTGTCAGATAAGGAATCGAACCCTGTGTCTTACGCTATCGAGGCGCATGCCTATAGCTACTGAACCTACAGATGATCGATCATTCTCCCTCTGTAGCTCCGGTTTTGGAATTGCACTCTAGTGTCGGGCAGACTAGTACCACGGCCAAATAACCACTACAAGTCAAGGTTAACAAATGATTTATTCATTGCATTTGTTTGAGTGCCATTTTCAAGTGTTTTGTTAGCGTCTTGTTTGGGGAAGGGTGTTAGCGTCTTTCTCCCCCCATTGGGGTATTTGGGTGAATTTATTGCATTTTTTTAAAATGTTATATTTCAATATGTAAAAAAAAATTCTCTGAAACTAGGCATAACCGTGGGGGGGAGTGGTGCAGTGAGGTAGGTCTCCCCTCCCCCTTACCCCCTCAACACCCTTTCTCCCTTAATTCGTGGACACACAGTGTATATATCCCACGGAATAGTGAGAACGCGCCCTTTTCCAGACCTAAATGAATTTAAATTAGTTATGCAATTAGTTCAACAGAACAGCGTCTGTCCACAGAAGCACCACCACAAGGCAGAGGTCTGGTTCGGCACCATGGAGCTGATCATCACGATCACGTCGGTGATCGGCATCATCATCGTGCTGATCCTGCTGTGCAAGTGCTGTCAAAGGAACAAGTACCGCGGGCAAGTCATCAGCCGTAAGTACATTCTAATATTTTTGCCCTTATAAATGCAGTTGTGTTTGTCTCTTTGGCTGTTCTTTTGACGCTTAAATCACTGAAATGAACCCAAGAAATTAATAAAGTTACTATAAAATATAGATATAAATATCATCCCTCATAATGGAGTACAGTGCGACAAGGATCTTCTGGCCAAAGGATGACATTGTCAGGGGGGCGCTTTTTCAAAAAGGGTAGCCAGAGCTAGAAAATCTCCCTTGATTCAGGGAGTCTATTATTTAATAGGGTATTTTTATTTATCACATTTTCTAGCGAATTTTTTTACCCAACCGCGGCAAAGTCAAAGAATAGATTTTCTTGGATGGAATTGTTGTTGAAGGCATTTTCTACCATAAGATGCATGCATATCATGTATGTTCCACCGATTTTAGGCGCAAAGCAATTGTATTTTAATAATAAAAACCATTGAAAATTGAAACTTTATTTTAGGTGATTAAGTCTACGGTATTTTAAAACAATCATATCAATAGTTTACACAGAACACGTATGAAAATTATAAAAAGGGAAAATTGGAAAATCTCTTGTAAGATTGGGGAGGTTTCGGTACACTCGATCTGGCAACCGCATTTTTTAATTTGACAGCGTTAGTGCCGACTGTCACCGTTGGCCAGAAGATCCGTGTCGCACTGTAGAAAGATTGTACATGAAATGCGTTATCCTACTAAGGCCGACTTGCGCATGGATTACCTTTGTACTAAATAAAATAATTGTTCTGTCTCTGTCAACAACAAAGAAAAAGAGAAACAGAACGTTTATTGAATACAGAGCTAAAGCAGCTAAAGGTAACCCAGACTTGTGCAAGCAGGCCTAAGTCGCATTGGATCTAAATAGTGTGCTGCAGGGATTGAATTGAGGTTATATTAGGTGTAAGTCTTCTGTTCTGGCTAGACAGGATTTGCTGTAATGGTGGAAGAATGTCTTCACTGACGTCTGAACATTGACAGTTGAATTGACCTTAATCTCAGTTATGAGGATCTCTTTAAGTTTCCTTCCATTTAAGATTTTTTTATTGTTTTAGCCCCACCTCCCCCTGGTACGGTGAACGCAGCAGCGCCCTACCCACAACAGCAGTACATAACTACTGGTAAGTAATATAATTAAAAAACCTTGCTTGCTCGCTGACATTACGCGTCATCATGACGTATTCTTAAGAAACCAGAAAATTCGCGCGTCTCAACGGCACGTTAGCTTGATTGGTAAGAGCATTGGCCCGGTTTGGAGGATGCCAGTTCAAATCCAGTCAGTGCGCAAGTATTTTGTTGAACAATTTTAACATTGAGATATATGGACCACGAAGACGAACATACGATAATTTTGATTGCGGAACACATCCTACGGGGCTTTCGCAGAACATTAAAAAAAAACTTAATGTTTCACAGGTATACAAATTAAAATTCTTCATACATAAATAAAAAAAACTAACTACGTCATAGCCTACTCGAAATAGCAAAGGCTACATTATAATGATGGTAAAACCGCGCTTTTTGCTCGTTGTCTATGTTGTCAGCGAAGCAGTTGACAGCGATCTATGTTTACTACTTAGATAGAGCGGAGGTTAGAGGCGGGGATAATCAAGATAAGCATTTTTTCAAATGTATCTTGTTATTTATTGTATTCGCAAGATCATTTTCATAAGACACAGAACAAAAGATAATGGTCTTGTCTAGAGACAAAAGTACACCAAGGAGAAAACCCATTTTATGATAAAGTAATATGAAATAGGTATTTTGTAAATTCTCTAAAGCCCCGTGGCATCTTATTTTAAATTTATTAAACATACAAAACCTCGCTAGTGCTCGTTATAGGTTTAATAAAACATGGTGCATCTGAGCCTAACTGAGTAAGTTCCAAAACGAAACCAAGTTACTGACGAATTAGTAAACAAGTGCATTATATTTGTTATCATGATATGATGAAGCTATTAATACATAGGTATAGGTGGATCACTTAATACTTTGATGAATTATCTGATAACTATGTCAGTGCAAAACCTTGCAATATATTCGATTTCAAAACATCGGGATTTTCTTTCAAGTTGCTTTTTTTTCACAGCGATCTCGATTCTGATTAAAACGGGAATTTACCTAAAATGCGATAACAAATCAGGTAGTTTCATGCAAGCGGTTTTAAACAAAAATTGCACAGACGCAACTGCTTACTATTTATGAACCCATTTGAGGGCTCAGTCGCAGAATGTCCATTTCTCAAAATGTCCACGGTCCCTTAACTTTACGTATCGATTGATACAATGAGCAACAGTTTGTCTCTAAGATTCTTAGAACAGACACTCAACTGCCGTTATCCACCAAAATGAAGAAGTGAAGAGCAGTGAGGAGACATAGATATTAATAATGATATTCTATTGTTATAACAGGATGTCCACTTTCTGAAAGTCTGAAGTAATCAAGGAAAGTCAGTAAAATGAAAAGGCTATCTGGAAAGTCAGAGTTTGTGTCCCAAAATCTAAAAAGTCATTATAAAATGGGGTTTAGAAAGAAGGATAAGAAGCATATTTCGTTCAACTTGTCTCATGTCTCAAGACTTATCCAAATAATATTGGTATGATTTCACTATGTTCTCTTGCAGCAATACCAGTAGTCCAAACAGGGTACCCGGCAGCCCCGTATCCAGCCGCGGCGCCCTACCCCGTTCACTCCGCGGTCCCCGTGCAGGCTCCCGTGCCGATGCCGATGCCGGCGGCGGTAGCGCCGTACCCCGGGGGATACCCGCACCCGCAGCCGCAACCCGCCGCGCCTAGTGCGCCCGATGCTCACGGTGAGTTACCTTTGTGATTTAGTGTAGATAGCACATCGACCTAATCTGTCTAGCCTCCTTCCACTCGGAGCTTCTAAAGCGAACTAGTCAAAAACCCAAACTACTAACGAGTTGCTAATCAATTTTCATATGAGATTCGCGACAAAAATCCCAGTGACGGTAATTTGACGATTCCACATAATGTTTATATCTTATAAAAATGGTCGCTGTCAAACCCTATAGAATTCCACAAGCTAGGATGCTCTTTTTAAGCGATGGTTTTTTTGCTCCATAAATGGGGTTACGACGTTTAACTCTAGTGGAACGCTCACAATGATCCACCTCTTGAGATGTGTCTCTGTAAGTGCACGGAGACTCAGGTCGGTCATTGTAAGGTTCACTCCGCTGTGACCAAAACGGTCGGCAAGTTGATTGGCAACATGAGTATTTCGGTCGCTTCGGTCATATCGGAACTACTCATTGCTTGGATGTGCTGACTGACGGTCGGCAAATGCACACAGCTCTACCCGTCTGTCGTAAGCGCCTTTTTGGCTAAAGCTCTCATTCAAAGGTTGTGGTTTGACAGATTAAGGTAGATCGATGTGCAACTACAACTAATGTTTGTTGTGAGGCTTGGCATCTGTTTAATAAAATCATAAATTTAATGCTTTAAGTGACAAAATTAACTTTTGAGCCCGGCAGGACCTTTTTCGCGTGTACAAGTTGCAGTCGATCAAATTATCATTACTAAACGCTTACATTGTCAAATGATTATTATTGGTACAAAAATAACATGTGGTTGTACTTTTTGCACCTGGAAGTAGAGTAAAATAATCATATACTAAAAATACATATTTGATGGCAAAATAATGAAAAGCTAGTGATATTCAACAAAATATTACATGTGCTGTACATTATCCTATTATTCTCATGCTTATAACGTGAGGCAACCTCGGGGAAAATAAATGCATGACTAATGATGTTAATGTACATAACTAACTCACTAATTTTGTATATAGTATTTTTTGGAGTGGCACCGCCCGGATGGAACTCTCAAGGTATTATTTGTTGCACTCACATACTTATAGTCGTGTCATTTTAGTCCTGTAAAGACCACTGTCATACTAAACTCTGCAGTATCTTATATGCAATTCTTTTAAGGGCTATTTTCCAACACAAATGTAGTGTCTGTGATATGCTGGCGTTGTACATACGCTTTGATTGGGCTTACACAATATTAATTTGTATAAGTGTTCGTTATCGTGGTGCATGTTGACTCATCATCGATTGAGTCGAGTGTGTTGTGCGTGATTATCGTGTTATATCTGTCATATTTATATCGTACGTTGCAGCGTGCAGTCAGCTTAAAAAATATTATCTACCTACCTACTATGTAATGAACTAGCAGAAATTTACACTTGTAGTATAAAAAAAAATACCAAAAAATGCGGAAGTATTTACTTATGTACAGTTTTCACACTAAAATGACTGTATAATTTTTTTATGTATATTGATTAAAGGTAAATTGGATCGCGTATTGCCGTCGCATGGCGTCTGCTTCCTGCAGCTATCTTTGGAACAGCACCTTTACAAGTCAACATTTTATTACCTCGAACATGCACACACATTTTTAACGCTGACAGTACACAATGTACTTTACGCTTGCGTTCCCCGACATAAGAGTATCATGAAGCGAAATTGATTTTACCGCGAATTTGAGAACGTGCCCAAACTTATAACAATGTCTTAAGCATTTAATCGAAGTTATATGATCGATCATTATTGGTGTGTTAGTCAATTTAATTGATGGCTGATGCTTCATAAATAGACACGGAAAATGATTTTAAAGCACTCATGATATTATACATCGTTCCATGGAATAATAACTGGTGTTTGTTGTGGGAATTTCCCACACTTATTAATATCAAGTGCTAATATACATTTATAATGATGATGTTTTCATTTACATATCATAATATACAATGAATTGGTGGTTAATAAACATAAATGTAACTTGGATAGAATTAGTTTATTCAATTAATTAAGGAGGTTTCCTGTTAATATCTGCTTAATTGTGTATAACTGAATGTATCATTATAATCTCGTTTCTCCCTCCCTCTGGTTTCTAAATCTTAAGCAAATGTGTGTACAATGAGGCATGTTTGTAGTCTGACTTCCTTCGTATAGCTCGTGTGTTGTTTAGTTTGGTATTAATTTCGTTGTGTAATGTGTATATCTCTGTTGTGATTGTTTCGTAGTAGTTGTTACATAACACATACCTAATCTTCACAGAATGTTCTATTAGACTAGTAGATTTTGATCTTTCTCGTAGTACTTTTTTTACATAAAATGATTCTAAATGTATTGAAAAGAATCTATTTTTATTTTCAGCACTGCCTCCTTCATACGAGCAAGCGACGAGCGCCGACTTCAAGCACTCGACTCCATACAACCCTGGCTACAATTAAACTATGTCACAACTAAGCTAACACTAAGCGAAAGCATCAAACTGTTGCTACGTAATCGTCATTTTGATTGACGGCATAGGACGTCATATCGACATCTGTGTTAAACTTCGTTTAATAAGTGAATACAAATTATGGCAGAGTGACAGCTTATTAAACGGAGTTCAGGAGTTATTCGCGATCAAGAGGTAAAATCAACTATTTCATGATTTATTAATTTAAAATATTGGCTAATTTATAAAAGTCCAGAGAGATGAATGTAATAAAATAAAACACGTGAATATGCCTTTATATTGGCGTAGTGACACTACTTAAACGTAATTTTGACGCATTTCTTTCGCCAATTTATAGGCAAGTCCTCTAAGTAAAACAAATTCATTCATAATTAAGCCATATAACAATCGTGATAAGGTGTTTGTTTGATGACTACAAGGCAAGTGTCATAACTGTAGCGTAGCGTGGCTTTTGATGTATGCGTTATGAGACTGTGTGTCCATACAAATGTTCATGTAATAAACGCACGAAAGTGTTGCTTGCTCTTTGTCTAAAATGTTTTTCTATTTTCAAAGTAAAGTTGGAATTTCATTTGTCTTGTTTCGGGTCTATTTAAAAATATGTATTTTTTTTGGTTTTCAAACGATGAATAAGCAAAAAAGACTCGAATGTTATCTATCACTATGGTATGTAATAACCATCTTATATACATCTAACATGATAGTGTGAGGTTTGTTGCCAGTGCAGTAGAATCGATATGTGCTATAATGTACGTGATGTATTCTGAATGTGATTTATGTAAGCTTCCCTTTAATTTTAAGATTAATTTTTGATATATTTTTAATGGATAAGTAATTAAGTAAGTGAACTTTTGAGTAAAAACAAAGTAATTTAGTTCGAATTTAACTTACACTTATGTTTCATACAATATCCAAATGCTCAGAATAAAAAAGTACATTTCGGGCGAGCGTTTAGTATCCTAAAAACATCTTCGTATAAGTGTTTAGCTTTACTGTAGCATAGGTTAAAATCCCATAGATAAATTATTAAAATGTACCTGTACAGTGTACTAAGTAATTTTTCCCCCTGAAGAAGTTTATCTGTAAGATTTTGTATTTTATGTAGTGAATTTTAAGAGCCTTCCTTTCGAATTATTGGTGTACTACAGGGTCCTGTTTTTTTTTGTTGTATTATGAAGTAAGTGTAATTTACACAAACATTTTCGTAAAACATTATAGCTACTCTTATTTTATAAACATTTTCATTCATTCTTTCATTCGTATTAAGTTATGAAAGAAGGTGTTGAATGATTTACGTGACTTTCTAGTCAAAATTTATATATTTTGGGACTAAAAATAAAATCTTAAGAAATTGATAAAAACCCCCCTTATTCATAATAATAACTCAAACGGTCTTTAGAATATTAAACCTATTTTAGCTATTACACTGTTTTGTCTCATTCTTTCTTGGCGCTGTCATCATTTGACAGAGTAATAGCTAAAATAGGTTTAAAAGACCGTTTGAGTTATTATTAGAGATGGGCCGAGTACTCGGTTAATACTCTGTACTCGGCGTACTCGGCAGGTTTTTTGATACTCGTACTCGGCCGAGTAACTCGGTTTTAATGCCGAGTATACTCGGTTTAAGTAAAGCAATATATTTAGGTAGATATCATCCAAACGACTGGGGAAATCTTTTACAGCCTCAATCATGATAATGAATGAGTAGAGACAAAATGAGGAAAACGTTATTAAAAATAATAATATGTGAAATTTTATAAAGTTAGATTGTGTTGTGGTGATGCAAAGCTCTCTGCACGTTCTAGTAACAAACAATTCCTGTTCCTTTGTAGACTTTACCAGCCTCCGAAAATAATCAGCCGCTATGAACGGTGCTGCAGGTACTCATAGAAACACTCTTGCTTATCGTGCCAGTTCTGAATACCTTGTTCGGGGTCCTGCTCACCACTCGAAAGGGCTCTTGTCTTTTACTAGCAATTTTTTTTTGAAATAGCGACCTTATTTAAATGTAGTTAATTAAATGTAAATCCGTCATTGGATGTAAGTCTTACATGTCTATATTTTATGTTATCATCATGCTGTGGATTTTGTAATAAAAAAAAGTAATGGGGGTTTCAGGATCATCGGGCTCTAGTGACTAGATGAAAGCTTATTCTGCGCGAACCTGGTATTTACTTGTTTACACACCCGAAACAGGAATTTGATTGAACCGAGTTACTCGGCCGAGTACTCGGTTGGAAAAAAAATGAACCGAGTAATACTCGGTACTCGGTACTCGGCATCTCTAGTTATTATGAAAAAAGGGGTAAATTTTCGTTCGTTTAATAATTATGTGAAACTTTATCTGATCTACTTAGGTGTTTTTATTGGATTATGTATTTCAAAGGAGCAAAATATTAATTGATGAGTATTCACTGGTTAAAAAGAAAAACATCTTAACTGATTTTCTGTTAGGTCATTTTGGTGCTTAGCGGAGAAAATGTTACATTGTATAGATAGAAGTTCTATTAAAAATTTTTCGACAATATTTTTTCTGCATAAATGCTTGATAAACATATAAGTACATAGTCATATTGTAAAATACTTGAGACGAACTCAATAATGAGCTTAACTTTAACTCAACATTAAGCTCATTTCATAGAAAAATATTATCTTAAAATAAATAGATAGTCTAAAAATTATATACTTGGTGCCGTTTTATTACCGAACAAATGTGTTAAATAAAATACTCTGGTGTCTAATAGCTGATAATTTTAGCAATATGAACTCAAATAGCTACTCAGTCAAACCAAATTTTTATTATTTTACAGCAACTGTTATGTTACCCCTAATGTAATCTATGTAAACATGTTAAAATCAAACGATTGTCTTATAATTTTCTTATGAATTTTCAAGTCGTCCCAACTTTTCTTACAATGAGCAGCTGAGTTTTATAGCTACTCCTGATGATTTGACATTTAAACGCTCAGGGATCGCTAGGCCGCCGGCGGTCGTAGAAACAAAAGCATGTTGATAAACACATTCGTGAGGGTTTAATTCATAGAAATGGTGTTAAATAAACAGGATAGTTTATAACCAGAGCTCATAGTAGGTAGCAGTTGTTTGTTTCCTGTTTTTCTGGGTTTTATTCGACGATTGACTATGCCCGAAACCAAATTGTCTGTACTGGAAAATAAATATTTAGATTTAGGTATAATTCCTATTAAAATATCAACTGCTTTTTGTAATGTAAACGCTATAGAAAAACAAGTGTTTTGTATTCAGCATTTATATATTGTTACTTGTAGTGATGTAAGTGTTATTATGACAATGTGATAATGTTAACCGTTCAGTTCTGTACTAGGTCGCAAAATTCCTCTGTTGTCCTAATATGTACATACATAATTATATTATTCAGAAGAAATGTAATCTATCAACCCATGTAAGTGAAGTATTACTATCCAAAAAAATATTTCGATTTTATTTTTATAGCTTTTTGTAAAATTGTAAGTAAATATATAAGTAATAAAACTTTAAGATTTCGTCATTATATTAATGGTTTTTGTACCAAATAAATAATATGAAGAGTCACAGACAATTTTTATTTTCCCCTAGTAATACACCTTGTAACAAAGTCATTGAGATGACTTGTTGAGAACATGAAAAAACCGACTTGGTTAGTTCCACAAATCAGCGTCTGCTTTATAAAAATAGATATTCGTAGCTCGATCGCTACTAACAATGTGCTACGACGTCTCGTAGCACAAAAATAATGTGAAGTTTCCTCGTAGCAAAACTGAACTACGGATTATCTTGGGCGGGCGGGCGGATCTAATTCAATCGTGGTTAATGGTTGTTTTACTATACTTTAAGTATACCATTATGTGAAGTATACAAGTGCTTATGTAAGGTACAAGTATTCGTTAGGTTAGGTAGGATAGACAAGTAAACCGACTTAAACATCCTTTTCTTAAAATCTGCATATCTTCCAAGTTTTAATAGAACTAGGTTTATTCGGAAAAGTAATTCGGTCTATTATAATTATGCGAATTTGTTATGACGATTGAACCAGTGCCAGTCATCCTGCAGGATGTAGCGTCATAAGTTCATGAGGGGTTGCAGGGCCCTGTATCTATGTCCTCCGCCGAACACCCCTGGGTGTCAAGCCGCATGCGCGACTGGATCAGGAGGCGCCGCGCTGACGCCGCCGTAAACGTTGTCCACAGGGTTGCTACAGCTTTATCATGATAAGGGGTTTTCAAAAATGTATTTATGTATGATTTCCATCGTCTCCCTTATCGCGTTCTGGAAGAAATCACGGACCGCGGATCTTTCACTATCTGGATGACAAAATAAGGATGGTGAAGTGGGATATTATGGTTCCATACAGGTAGCTGCTCTCCCGGCCAGAAGACTATGTAAGGTAGAGCAACCGTCCGCGTCAAAAATACCTTTCTTGAAGACTCAATAATAGCTACATCTACATGTCTCTGCGCACGACCTACTATCCCGGTTGGAAAGGTAAGGTATTTTCCACTGTTATTTTCAATCTGAATTTTAGAAGTCGTTTTTAATGTTTTATTTCCAGTGACTTTGGACATCGTGAGGTAAAAATGTGTGTTTTATTGCTTTAGTTTATTATTCGGCCGTAGGTACGATAATGTTGCGAAGATGGACATATGACTCTGTAAAGATCGCGAATGTAACACGCGAGCACAGAATATATAATAGCAAAATAAAGAATTGAGAAATCGCAGGATCACACTGGACGCACACCGGCTGAAACCGCAGGTCGCAGTGGAAAACCTCCCATGGCCTATCAATAAGTTCTGCAGTGGACGTCCTTCGGCTGTTATTGATGATGATAATTAACTCTATTGCAAAGGCTTTCCGTAATGGTGAGTGCTTTACAATAGATATGTGTGGTGGTAGCCCTTCGCGTCTGGCGGGCGGCGGCGCCGGCGCGGCGGCGACACTTGTTGCGCGACGTCCTGAAGGATCTGCGAGTTTTCCAGCTAACGACACAGAGTATAATTGTAGACCAGGGGCTACATTTTTATCTCTAGAATCTAGGACATCAACCAAAACGTAAAATGAAAACCGCATCGCATCCATAGCTTCCTTGG
Organism: Pyrausta aurata; assembly: GCA_963584085.1. Lineage (NCBI taxonomy): Eukaryota > Metazoa > Arthropoda > Insecta > Lepidoptera > Crambidae > Pyrausta > Pyrausta aurata. The sequence continues at coordinate 23,760 of CAUZXH010000081.1, read as the reverse complement.
GAGCGAATGTGGCAGAGCGTACCTAGATAACTTTAAAATACAGTTTTTGCTTTATCAGGGTCACGATTTCTATGCTATTCGATTTCTTTCGTACGGTAGTTTTTTGTACAAGTGAATACATTACCTACACTGTTTCGGTAATACAGTGAATGTATCTCGTAATCGAATTACCACGAAAAAAGTTCGATTGACGCGAGAATCTGGGCTCTGATGCTGGTGATAAGGATAGCCGATTAAATGTATTTTTGTATGTGAAAAAACAAGATTACATTCCTATAGGGTGTGTTACCCTAGCTCCTAGTCTACTAAGACACAGTGTACAGTGAGAATCGACAGTCAAACGCCACTGGCATCCTTTCGTCTCAGCCGATCCGGCGAGCCGTGGGGAAATGATGTGATATCAATATCTTAGGCGTTTGTAGCTTTTGTAATTTTATACGTGAATCGAATATCAAGGTGTTGGGAACAAGATTAATGGGGCGTTTTAAAATAGTTTTTAATAGTTTCAATAAATATGTGATGTGGGAGTAATAACTTTGTAAAATTGAGTGTAATATGCTGGTGATGTAGGTAGTGTCAAAGTGTGATGAATCATTGTGTCAGAGACTGAATAGATATCTTCAAATTATAAGGTAAGAGCTTTAAAGAATTTAGTAATTTATTAAAGGACCAAAAATAGCGGTACGGATGCCACATCAATATGATGTGGCATACTACGGGGCCCTAGCACAGACTGCTGTTGCTAGTTAGTTGACAATTAAAATTAAAAAATAAAAATAAAATGAAAACTGGACGGAGCCCTGGCAGGTACTAATCGCTGTAACTGATAGTTTCCAATATTACCAAAGCTGTGAGCCCCAAGGATGCGCCCTCAACGACGTGGCGTAGACGGTAGACGGAACCCTAGAACAGCCTTCCTTATTTTTATTACTAATAGTTGCCAATATTCCCAGGCCTTCGCAATGGGTGTGGGCCCCAAGGGCGCGCGGCCCCCCAGCCACGTGGCGTACTACGTAGCCCTCGCAGGGATCCTCGGGCTTCTGTTCATGCTGCTGGCCTACTTCGCTTGCTTTTGTGTCAAGAGGGTTAAGGGTAAGGGCTCAGTACTTTAAAAAAAATATTAATCATTTCTACAGTCTTTGTTTAATAAAAGTAGACACACATTGTAGTTTGTAGATCAGTATTCTAGAATCTTGTTTTTTTTTAAAATATTTAAATAAATCCTAGAATTATTGACTGCTTTTTAGTAGTTTTATTTGTAATTAAAGTAGTGTAAGCTGTAGAGTAGTTAGTGATTGGTTATCTGTTATAGCGTATGAGAGGCAGACTCGACAGTTCCAGGTTTACACGGGCCCGTGAGGATGCAGGTTGGTATCTAGCCATGGATTTACTAAGCGAAATATATCGTGCGACAAGTGTCAGCAGCATAAGACACGCGTGTATGTAGGCGATTTCCCTAGACATCACTTGACCTAATTTTAAATTAAATTTGATCATCGCGCAACATTTGTCGCCTAGTAGATCTGTGCTTTAAGACTAAGTGGCTCCGTCTCATTTACAAGTAATATACAGAACCGTAATTAATTTTTGACGGAGATTGTATAATTTTAAAGTTAATGTAACATAGTAGGTATAACCGCAATGTAGTAATTTTAGATTTGCTAACATACCCCATGCATATTTGGTGATTTATAGATAAGTAGTTCAATTATATCTTTATTATACACTTGTTCTAAAACAATACATTTACATCCTTACTAATATTGAAAAAATATATATATATGTGTGTGTTTCGTTTTCAAGCTAAATACTGAACAAATTTTGATAAATAAACATAAAGATTTCCAGATGATGGTATGAAAATTGTTCGGATGAAGTCGTGAAAAACCAGATAAAATGTATTAATCGAGGAATGTGTTTTCAGAATTGGTACAGCAGGACTGCTCGTCTCAGGTGCACGTCTCGGCGAGACCACCGCAGCCCGTGACTACCACATACCCCGTGCAGCCAGGTTAGTTCTTTTTTCTTGTTTTAATCATAAAAGTTGTTTATTTGCCATCGCTACTTCCTTCTTAAGCCAGTTTATACCTATATGTCCCAACATAGACTCTACTACAACTGGACAGTGTTATGCAAAAGGGTGTCAAGTGACATATTGGTCATTTCGAGATAAACGCGTTGAAAGATTTTCAAGGTCGTCACTTTTAAAAATTGCTGTAACTTCGTATTTACACGGTGTACATGCCTAGAAATTGGCATAACTACATAATGAAATGTATATTTTATGCATTTGATGTTCATTTGTGTGAATAATAATTATACAAGTAGATAAATGCAATTAAAACACTTAAAACCTTTTTGCTTTAATAGGATATAGTTGCAAATAATTTGCTAAAAGGTTTTAAAGTACTTTAAATCCTTTTTGCAAAACTTTTTTAAGAATCCAATTAGTATTAGTTTTATAGTCAAACAGTTTTAACGATGATGATGATTTCAACGATGATGATTGATGAATGATTTCTTCATTTATATATCATTTGTTTTATTTTGCAGAAGTTTATAAAAAGCGTTACTTTCAATAATTCTAACGTTCTGGTGTATCCACACACTTTTTTATGTAATCTGCGTATCTCTATGCATTTTGTAATACTTAATTATTAATTAACAGGCTGCCCCCATGGGCATATATATCACCTGAAGTTGTATTTGATGCTGATTACGCCATCGTAATCAGCATCAAATACAACTTCAGGTGATAGCTTGATCAATCAAGACCTATCATCATAGCCCCAAGGATATTTTCAAAAATTTTATATTTTATTTTGTTATAATTGTATGTATGTATGTACCTTATACTTCCAAAACCTCAGTAAATTGCTTCTTTTTGCCAGATTTTAATAATAAAAAAATACAGATATTAAAACATAAGACTCTTACATCCATAAGAAACTATAATTTTATCCAAAAATAATAAGATGCCTCCGTAAAATCAATAGAAAAAATCTGTATTTTTTTTCAAGTTAATTCAAAAAGAACTCTAAATAACATAAGATAACTATTTTCACAATAAAAACCTCTGTTCTTTGTAAGGATTTTGGAATACATATATGTTTTTGCTTAAAGTAAGTCAAACTGGATAGATTTTTAGGAGTTATTTTATTAGGTTAAAAAAAATATTAAAATTAATTATGACTAGGAGGACTTGTCGTCCAATTTATTGGTCAAAAATCTAAAACTATGGACTATGTAGTCATTATTTAAAGACCCGTGCAAGAAATAAACGACAGCTGTTTAAACCTGACAGAAACTATTCAAAAAACATAATAATTTTAGTATTTCCAATAATAAACATGGACTTGAAACCTTTTTGTAAAAATAAAATCAGCAATAATAAATCGCTAAACGGTATCAAGTAACACATGAAACCTTTTTGCAAATATCAGTATATCCAATGGATTGTTTCGCAATACGTTATTTTGTGAAATAACTTTTAATATATTTTTTTTCCAAGTTAGACCTTTGGGCGACCAGTTAGAGGACGTTTTTGCGAATCCAGTGGTACCAATAACTCCATACCTGATTTTTGGTCACTTGACACCCTTTTGCATAACAGTGTCCACTATAGTCCCATGTTATGAATAACAAACTTAGATCTCGTAAAGTGTAATAAAATGATAATGATTCTCGTGTCAGATTGTGTTATCTGTCAGACACAATGATGGATCCATTTTTCGAGATTTTTAGGGTTATTATTATTATTATTTTTATTTGAAATGGGTTCGCTCGTCTCCAGGCTAGCTAGCTAGACCAATGGCATAGACATATATTAGGGTTATTATTATTACCTATCTTAGCATTTAGAAAGCACCTTTTTAAATTTGTGTGGGACAACGAATATGGCCGCTGATATCACGTCAGTTGAAATCTGATTGAGCACTTTCAAGTCTGCTATAGGGTCTGTTGCGTTAATACCAGCTATGCCACAAATAGTTTGTAATCACATCGCTATCGCCTTCAAGATACATGATCACTTTGCTGGCCTGTTTCGGAGCCAGGCTGATGCCGTTGGCATTTTGCCAGGTCCTGATGTCGTTGTGACACTTATCTAATCGGCGTGAAAGAATTCACTTATACATGGATCGTTAGAGGTTCTGTTTCAGAAAAGATATTGTCCAAATATAACAATAGCCATTGTGTTGTTATTAGGTGTTAAGGTAAGGTAAGGCGCTGATTTTAAGTAGGTACCAAAGCTAGTTATTAAGAAAGAAGAGATCGTGTCGCACAACGGCATCACTATCCAGAATAGTTAGAAAAGCCGGTTACACGAGAAAACTGTTTACTATAGGCGACGTAAATACGTATATTTTTCAAAACAAAAACTTGTTGATCTTAATTTTTTATTATATTTCCAGTGGTCCGTGACACCGCCACCGCAATGGCGAAGCTGTGCCGGCAGCTGCCTACTCCTACACCAGTGTACCCCGCGGCTTCATCCCCCGCGGCGGCCCACGCTCCCCAAGGGCCTCCAACTTTGCCCCATGCGCCTCAGGGGCCCCCAAGTCTGACCCCCGTGCCACCGGCACCCTCTGCGCCCCCTGCTGCGGCCGCCACTGGCAAGACGCCCGCAGTGATACCAAGGATTGAGATAGACACTGTTGATGCTAGGTAGATATTTAATTAATCAATATTAATGAATACGTTTTGGCGTACCTAACTATTACAACTAAATTGCCTTGTATCAAGTGTCAATGTTTGTGAAAATACCGTTTAAATTTTTTTACTTAGATAATCTAAAAAAATATGAAATGAAGATTCTTGTGAATCGGAAATGAAAAGCATTTTAAGCCACACTACCTCGTTCAGCCTAACTGCCAACTGGCATCTAAACATATAAATAACTATGTAATTCCCTATTGATAATGTATAATTACGTTAATAGTTTTTTTTTCTTCTACTCTATTATGTTACTATTAGGCGATATATTTAGATTTTTCACACCCATTAAAGGTGTCTTAGCTTTTACAATCAATAAACAGGGTCTCAGAGACACCATAATAATTTGATTTATAATATATCTACTAATGTAGTAGTTACAAAACATCTCATATAAGGGCTTTTCCAATAAATTTTATGAACCGTTCAGTAATAAAACTTTTTATTTATGAATACTTATGTAGGTAGAAAATAAAAATCAATATCTAACATATTCAAATGAGTCTTTATCTCGTGCGTTGATGGTTTAACGACACAATGTTCTATGAATGTAGTATGTAGGTACTTAAATTACATGAGTAATACTTGCGTATAGCAAAACAATGTTACGTATCTTAGCCTCTTGTTGTATCTATCGGTGTACCTATTTAATCCTTGCTATAAATGTGCCAAACAAATTGTATCCTTAAAAGAAAATATACCTATAGCAATAATATATGTTATTTTTTGAATACTTTGTTGTTTACTTTTTGAATGTGGGTACCGCAGTACTTAGAAAGCATAGTAAGTAATTGAAATAGATTGTTTATCATTGAACTGTCTTTATAAAGCTGAAAAATTATTAACAAAGCCAGCCGCGCACGTCGGACGCGCACGAAGGGTTCCGTATCTACTTAACTACGCATGTAGGCCTATTCATTACCCTTACATGTCGTGTAAACACATTTATTTAGATTACCGAAAATTTCCTCATAAGGTTATGATTCCCTTAAAATTACAATATCTGAAACTATGCGTCAAAACCGGTTATACCTTTTGATGGCGAATTTTATTTTATTACAGATAAAACAGAAATTTTTGACTTTTTAGGTTACCTACAGTTTGATATCTAAACGCGTTTTGTAGTAAAAATAATTATTGTTTTAAGGTTAAGGGCTATTGTAACTCAGTTATTTGTTTTCCTATCATAACCGAGATAGTTTTCCTTCTTAATTCATCTCATCACACGTGCGACTGCTGTCAATATTTTGGTATGTATCATATGTACCCACCTACTACCGATTAGTTCGGAGAGGATGGGTACACAGGACTCTATCAAAAATTAGTTTTTTAAAACTGAAATTTACAGAAATAGATAGCTTTATCAAAAAAATATGCTAAAACTCATAATTATTTTAAAAGATCGATTCAATCAATACCCCACAAGATGGTTAGGCGATAGAAAAATAAATTATCCCTGCTTTACTTGTGGGAGAGCTACCATAAAAACATATTTATTTTAATTTTATTTTGTCAATTTGTCGGGGTGATAAGAATACATATCCATGCCAAATTACAGTTTTCTAGTTGGTGCCTAAGGTCTCCGAGTTAAACCTCGGACAGACCGACATGGCGAAACTATAAGGATTCCTTGTTGAACTAAGGAACCCTTAAAAGGTTAGGTTGGATGGTGATCCAAATGTTTTTCTTCCAAAACCACTTTATTAGTTACAATAGGAACTTATTTCAAAACATTTTTAGTTGGGCACATTAAAAATATTGTTTATTGGATAGTAAAACAGTAGGTACATAATATTTTTAATAGATTATTCGTGGAAAAATACCGTTTTTATACAACTTTATCTGCTAAATAGCTGCAAGCTAGCCAGTTGTTAATAATTGATTGTCCTAATTGAAAATTTCATATTAAATTGACTAGAATATTCAGGCATAATTAACTTCAACAATAAGTGATAACTACGATTAAGATGGAGTTTTTTTTTCAAACTTACATGAAGTTTTATACAATAAGTAGATTTACTTCCAAATACTTTAAATTGGTAGGTACTATAATCAGTAACATTCATAAAGAAATAAAAACTCCTTAAGTATATATTTTTTTAACCTACAGGCAAAGCATTTCAGTAACTAGATACACTACTTATAATGGGTTATAGTATTAAATATATAAGTTGACACATTTTGAGGCACAGAATACCATTTAATATTCGCTTATTAAGATTAATCTTAATTATAACAACAAATTCTCACTAATTCGTCTTTAAATAAGTAAAATGATGACATATCATTGTTTTAATGTAAGTAATTTAAGTTAGCACAACATGAAAGTACATTTTATAGAAATTGCAAACTAGGGACATTGACATTAATGACAAGATTTTCATAGTAATAATAAATAATATAATTTAGAAACAAATGCGTGCCTGATTTATTACAAAGATATAAAGAAAAACAGCACGTCAAGGTAAACTAGGCGGTTAGTTTGGATTTTTCGGCACTGTTGCAAGCGCCATGATCACGGAGTAACTGAAGAGAACTTGCGGGTGGGTTGTTATTGGCAGAGATATCGGTACCCTCTTTCGAGGTATTTTGATGCGCTCACCGCCGATACCTTATATCGCCGTCTCTTTCTTCTTGGGTGAGGCTAACAGCTCAATGTCATCGTAGTCAGGTGGCCGCTCCTCACAGTTCTCCAGATCGTAATCCAGATCACTCTCTGGAATAACGTGTTAAGTAATACATAAATAATCCAAGTCGTGTAGCTACTAATCTAAAAGTCATCTATGAAGTCAAAGGTTGGACGGACAGATTTATGACACTCGATTTCTTTTACTTACCCTAGTGAATTATTTTATGGTCTAAACCATGCCTAAGAAAAAGTGGAAGCTTTTGAGGTACATTGCTGAAAGGTGACGGAGCGTATCAGTTGAAGAGACCAATGATGATAAGATTTTAGTTTGACTCGAAGGAGAAGAGGCAATGAAAACCATCTAGGGTAGAAGAGGGCAAATGTTGAGAAAGCTATATAAGACAACCTCATCAACCCCAATACTATAGTTAATACTCGTAGCAGAAAAAAGGAGCACGTAACACATAATATAAGAAAAGTTCTGTCAAGAGACTGGCTAGAAATACAGAAGGATGGAAAATCGTCGTCCATGGGAAATGCTTCACATACGAGAGCTGAGATCCTAGTTCTCTCAACTGCTATCTACATACCAGAGAAAGCGCCGGACTCAGGCCGGTGCGGCGGCGCGAGTATGTCCCCATCACTCGCGTGGCGTGCACGTAAGCTTGCTACAGGCCCCGCAGGACCCCCACGGCGTAATCCCTCGACTGACCCCGTCTCCGCTAGGTAGCATGCGCCGCCGTCGTAGCCTACCGCCTCTGAAAGCCACCGTCATAAATATGATGACTACTTGAACAGAGCAGGCCAAGTTTGAGCCAGAATTCTACTAGAAGCCATGAATTCACTATCATGTGGATGAAAAGACTGATGATCTGATGAATGTTCAGAACTGAATTGGAACGGCGGCCATGGAAGGATGGAATGCGATAAAGGAGTGCATGGTTCAGTGAGGCTTTATTGTATTGCAAGGAATATAAAAATATACAGCGCTTTCTCCACATAGAGATGACGCTGATGATGACGATAGCTCTGTCCCCTGCCCTTTTTACAAAACCACTGCTACAGGGATAGATAGCAAAATGTCTTGCTAATTTTCAAAGGCAAAACTCATCGTTATATGCTATTGAAAGTTAAAATGACCACCTGATTTAACAGCCTGAATGAACTACAACCTGATCGATAAAATAAAGAGAAGTTACATAAAAGAGATGTGGTTAGTAACTTTCTTATTTTTAAACTATTTATTTACATGATACAAGATGTATGCGCATGCATGCATGTCAACTTCAACTTACCTACTGAAGGCGGTGGGTACGGCCTTGCAAAGCTCAACCGGGACTCGATGGTATGATGTTCAGCCCCCGACCTGTCAATGCCATCTATATCTTCCACCAGATAGAACTCGTATCTTGACACTTCTCCTTCTTCTAATGGCACCAAACTCTTCCTCGGTATTTCTTTTAGCCGAATAGATTCATTCAACGATTGTTTTGCTTCTTTAGCTTTGTAGATTGTTCTGTTTCTCTCTTCTGCTACTCTTTCTGACTCGATAAAGTCATCATAGTTAGATGCGGATGCTCTACTTAACACAGAAGATTCCTCATTATTGTCCCCTATGTAGAAATTACTAGGAGCTGATGAACTTACTTCAGTTGCATCTGTGTCTTTGATATCTTCTGCATTCGACTCTTTGCACTTTTTAGAAGACTTGATGTTTGTGTGATGCTTTTTACAAGGCTTGGGCGATTTTGTTTCGGGTTTTAGACACTCGACTGAAGATGATTCTTCCTCAGCAAAGGGAGCTTTGTCTAAACTAGGGCTGCTTCCAGATCTGCACTCGTTTTCTGGCTTGAGTGGTATGTACAGTTCTTTGGTGGATCTCTCCCAGTCTCTCCTATGAATCACCTCGTCTATGACGCTTGGAGCAGAATGATATCTGGTCTCCGTGGTTGGAGCTTCATGGTGAGACTTCCGTCTGCTTCGTATTTCCTCGTGGCTTCTATGCGCTGACAGAGGTTGCTTGCCTTCTCCTGAAAAATAGAGATTTTTGGTGGTGACTATAAGAAACATTTTCAGGCATGATCCATAATAGGTGTTGTATGTACATACCTGACGTGCTGGGGAGGTGTAAGGATACTGCACTGGTGGCCATTCGACGGCTGAAGAATTCTCCTCTAGAGCGATGTCGGGTGCCCGACTCTAAAATGCATGAACGGTTTATTGACCTCTTAAAACAAGATATTGGTTCTATATTAAATGAATATGAGAAAATAACGCTTATTGATTGCGAAAATTCGAATGTAATTGATTTTGAATCGTCGTAAGAACACAGAACATATTATGACTGAATAAGCACCATGATCATTTAATTTTGACAATAAATAACAAATGAGATTGAAGAGGCGGTGACCAGATGACCAGAGATACGATTTTAATTAAAAACATACCGATCACCACTGGTTTCCATGGATTGTCAGGAGACGTGTCTGAAAATACACGGCAAATGTAAAAATACCTGGATACTATTTTGGACTAGATTATTCTGAGGAAGGTCACTCTAATAAATTACCACTCTAATAACCAAATTGATAACAGCACATAGGTACTTTATTACTTAAGCTAGCGCTGTTCATCTGACATACAGACATACCTATATACAATAATATGGCTAGTGCTAAGCGGTGAGTCAGATCTATGGTCATATTAGGTAGGTATTTGCGGAATATGTCAAACAGGGGGCAAATCACTAACATATGGCAACATCACCACTGTGTTTGACGTCGAGCTTGAACTTCAGAATAGCTTGACGGTTCTAAATGCGCTGCTCAATGTTGAAGTAAAAGAAAAAAACCGGTTAAGTGCGTGTCGGACCCGCGCACTGAGGGTTCCGTGCCACCCTTAACTGAATTCAGGGTCCACTTACTTTCACTTAACGAAAACATCACAATATATTGCGACAGCAAAAATAACTTTGTTTTTCATAGTGTTTGTATGAAAGACAAAGTTATATTTGCGGTTGATAAAAATGTGCAATATCTCAAAAACTACTAGTTCGATCTCCTTCAAACCAATTTTCGTTGCAAGTTTTTGTTGAGATCTACATCATATATTTTTTCCAAAATTTTCACTTTCTTAGTTCAAAAGTTAGATGGGGGGGTGACGCCCATTTCACCACTTTGGAAGCGTCTATATATCTCAAACCTTACACTTTTAGAAAAAATGATTTTAGAAATCTCAACATCATTTAAAAGACCTATCCATAGACACCCCCTACGCATAGGTTTGAGTAAAAAAAAAAATAGGTTTTAGTTTCATGTATGGGAGCCCCGCCTTAAATAGAATTTTTTCTTACTTTTTGTATCTGAATCGGTAAGCGGTGAACAAAATACACCTACCTACCAAGTTTCAGCTATGTAATGCTTATCATCATCTAATTTAAGAGCCAAGCTCTTGTCGGTGGAGTTTTTTTCCATTCTTTACGCTCTTCCGCCATTCTCTTGACTTCTTGATACGACGCAACATTCAACTTTTGCTTTATTTGATGCATATAGCTTATTCTTGGTCTTCCTCTCTTCCTTTTTCCTTCTATTCTTCCCTCTATTATCGTTCTGATGAAACTGTCGTGTCGTATCAAGTGTCCCAGCATTCTCCCTCTTCTACTCTCAATTGTTTCTATTAGTTTTCTCTTTTCCTTTACCAAGTTCAAAACTTCTTCATTAGTTTTTTTCTCCGTCCAGCTTATTCTCTCCATCCTCCTCCAGCACCACATCTCAAATGCTTCCAGTCTCTCCCTATCTTTCTTTGTCATGGTCCACGTTTCACACCCATATAGTGCTATACTCCAAATGTACACTTTCACGAGATTTTTGCGAACATTGCTGGATATTCTGGCCTTTATTAACACGTTCCGGGACACTACTCCAGACACAATAGATGTTTTATTGTTTTCACGCCTGTAGGCGGGCACTGTCCCGGAACGTGTTAAGTTCTTTTTTAAGTTAAAAGCTTGCCTTGCCATCGCAATCCTCGCTTTTATGTCTGGTGTACACCTGGAGTCGTCAGTAATTAGGCTGCCTAGGTATTTAAAGTTTTTAACCTGTCCTACTAGTCTATTGTCAATGGTGATAGGGCTATATTTTTATTTTTATGTAATGCTTATAGTTTCAGAATAAAGTGGCTGTGACATACGGACGGACAGACAGACAGACAGACAGACAGACTTGACGAAACTATAAGGGTTCCGTTTTTTGCCATTCGGCTACGGAACCCTAAAAACTATCTATCGTTCTCGTTGACAGCATTGTTATTTGCTTAGTGAATCGACATGCAGTGTCTTCCTTCGCTGATGAAGAGAGATTATCCACTCTAGTAGTAATCATAACGTTCTGTCATTACAAATATTAATTGTTTCAATTAAATTCTCGGTAAACTAGAACCCGCTGTTTCTTTTATCTCCCAGCTTAGTCGCCTTTAGTCGAGTATCCACTCTAAACAGCTACATTGTCCTGATGCATAGCCTCCACCAGAGTTGGAGCGATCGCCTGATCGCTCCAGCAGCACAGCCAGCACAGCATCAGCAGCGTCACGCTCACCTCCGTGACTGGCAGCAGACCACCGCCTTGCCCGCGTCCATCGTGGTTTCATCCCATGTCAGCCCTTAGTAAAGTATCTCCACTCTCATGAAAGAGTCCATCTTTGTCTACTCTAATAAAGCTAGACGCTTACCAGAGTTAGAGTCATCAGGCCAGCAGCACAGCCAGCACAGCATCAGCAGCGCCGCGCACACCTCCGTGGCCGGTAGTAAGCCCACCGCTGCCTTGCCCGCACCCATCGCTGATACTGAAATACAATGGGCAGCATTCTTAATTCTTTGTTTGTTCCAATTAAGTTAAAGTTACGGAGAAGTTATGGTTAAGGAAAGTTTCGAATTAAGTTACCGTTAAGTTAATGTTAAATCACAGTGAAGTTTAAATTATAATTAAGCTTTGGTTAAGCTTAAAGAAGTGATAATAAACTATAGAACGTAATTAGATTGGTGCAATCCGCTTTTGTCCGTTGTATCGTAACCGTGTAAGGGAAGTTTCGTGTAGAAAAAAACGAAGGAATTATTTTATCAAGATTGAAGTCAATGGTGCAACATTATTGTGACATCCTTCCTTGTTTGTTTTTTATATGTAATGCTGATTAAACTACTTACTAGATGATTAAAACATCTCTTAATCAGTCAGGTATCAAACGAATGCCGAGAGTCGCATAACAATGGAATTTTTATTGTGTCTCGTTTACACATACTTGACGAGTTAATTATTTAATGGCTACCTAACAGTTACTTAGTAGGTATGGATTTTGGTGGGTGTATGGGACCATATTAATATCTAATACCCAGTACTAACTGGCTTCAGGTTTCTTAAAGATTCAGAACAAATAGTAACGTTAAGAAATAATTTTAAAAAACTTTTCACCTTCAACACATATTTAGGGTTTCTAGGGCGGTCGCAATTACCTACCTACAACTTATATCAAAATGCAAAAATTACTCACCAATATTTTTGAAATGCACGCGTCGACACATTCTTAATTAAATTAATAAACAATAACTTACCTTATTAATTCTCAAGGCCTCATCATCATGTCTTCCGATCCAGCTATAAAGATTCACTGAGCGTCACTTTATTTCCCGTCGTCTGTTTTATGAAGTGTGCTTGGTCCGGGAGAGGCGAGCACTGATTGTGGACCGAATCTTCGCAAGAGAGTAAAAGTAAGGCGGGGGACACAACGGGAGGGTTTGTTTAGGTGCAAAGAAAATAAGCTTTTAGCTTCAGGGGTTCAATAAAATAAAACAACCGTTGTAAATTAAAATAACCTTAAAAAACTAATCTATACTAATATTTTAAAGCTGAAGAGTTTGTTTGTTTGTTTGTTTGTTTGTTTGAACGCGCTAATCTCCGAAACTACTGGTTCGAATTGAATAATTCTTTTTGTGTTGGATAGTCCAGTTATCGAGGAAGGCTATAGGCTATATAACATCACGCTACGACCAATAGGAGCAAAGATATAGTGGCAAATGTGTAAAAAACGGGAGAAAGAAGACACTATTCCACGCGGACGAAGTCGCGGGCAAAAGCTAGTTTTGTATATTATGAAACAAAAGCTGGACAGGAAAATTTATTTCGTGTCGTAGGTATATAAAAATATTTCTCGAAAAGTGTATTATTGTTTTGTATTTTTATTTGTAAAAATAGAAGAAGTTACGTTTTATTTTCATTATTTTGTCCACAAAAGATAAAAAATAATGTTACAGATCTTAAAAGCACGCAAAACATAGTCGAATATTGTTACAACTAAATAATCGATTGTTGTCAAAATAATAAGTAACTTTTAATTTTATTTATTGCAATAACAAGATAAAGTAAAGTACCTACCTAAGAGTCGATTCGTAAATAAAACTTACTCTTAACAATCTTATGAGCGAAATTCGATTGCACCTCGCTCGCATCGGCTTTTGTTTGAAGTGCTGCCAGTTTTTGTGTCGTGTGTGCAAGCGATTGTCGTTGAAAAGTGGTAATGCGGTAGACCTCAACCGTGCCTTTTCGTAGCCCATTCCGTAGGAATTAGTTGATTTCTAGGGAATTTGTGTGATTAAGACGGCCAAAACCTACATTTTTCGAAACAAGAAATAGTGTAATAAAAGACCCGCCCAGTGTGCCCCGCCTTGAGCGGCGCCGGAGTGTCGCACGGCATCGATCCTCCGCCCTAACTAGACAACATTACAAGGACGGACTATGCGCTTATTGAGATAAATGCTTGATTGGCATATTAGCTTATGAAGATATTACAAAAGGCATGCTTGGTTACCACACCAGCTTTTAATACCTGTGTATCTATCTGTTCACAATTTCAAGGGTCTGTTTTGTCATTGAAAATTAAGCACTGACCAACAATTATTTTCATATGAAGTATTGGACAGAATAAGTTAAACCAGAACGTATTAAGAGTTTGTGAAACAGTCTTATATGTATAGCTAGGGGGTCTCGGTGCAATAAGTTTTCCTCTCTCTGTGACATTACAATAGTTGTGTAAAAATTTAAAAAGATGGAGTATGTCTTTTATTTTCTTCAGGTCCGTCTTTGTCAAATTGCCATGATAAACGACCTCGACAGAAAGATGTGATGCGACCCACCACAACTTTATATTATTATAGCTTTTGCCCGCGACTTCGTTCGCGTGGACTTCAGGTTCGTCCCGTCTAGTAGCGCAAAAAATGTGTTTTTTTACGACCTCACATTAGAAACCTCAAAAATTGTAGCCTATATGTTATTCTGATGTATAAGCTATATTGTGGTAAAGTTTCATTCAAATCCATTCAGTAGTTTTTACGTGAAAGAGTAACAAACATCCATACATCCATACAAACTTTCGCCTTTATAATAGTAGTAGGATTGATTTAAAATGAAATCTAATGTGAGAAAAAAAAACTCGTAAAAGGCCCTTAGAGTAATCAGTTGATTGACTGACTGATTTGATAGATTATCGGACATCGTGGAATATAGCTATAATATTTATTATTATCACACGAACACTTTTTACGTGTTTCTGTTTACCGTACTTTTATTTAAAGATAATCATTCCAAAAAAGCATAAGGCTTACATATGATATTTAAAAAAATCATGTACAAGGGGTTGGCATTTTAACCATACTAACATAACCATGTCCGTTTTCAGTACGAAGTTGTAATCTGTTTTCTTGAAAAATTCAATTTTACACATCATAGGTCATAAGGTCGCAATGACGATATACACACTTTCGCATTTTGAGGGTTCCGTAGTCCAACTCTTATAGTTTCGCCATGTCCGAGGTTTATTTTAGAGACTTATGTATTAGAAAACTGTTAGTTGCCATGGGTACATCTATATTCAAAAGTGAAAAAAAACAGATATGTTTTTTTAGTAGTGGGGATTTTTTTCTCTCATGCCTAACCTAATTATTTAAGAACTATATTGCACAAGTAACAGTATACAAAAGGTGGACTTAATGCTAAAAGCATACTCTCCCAGTCATGCCTTTAGGTCATGCAGAGAGATTATAAGTGGGTGCAGGAGCATAATGTATGTATGTACCTATCATGTAGGGTATCTTTGATTTAGGTCTTTCAAAATGATTATGAGTTTTAATCATTATCTTAGTACATAAATTGAACAGTTTTGTAATTTGTTTGAGTCCAGTGTCCCTCTCCTAACTAAACGGTAGTAAGTGCAAGTGGATAAGGAGGAAGGAAAACTGGAAGAAAATCTATTACGACTACAATAAGTAAACAAGATGCAGAGTAGACCATCAACTTAAAGCGGAGTGATTTTGATATTTTTCATAATAATATTCACGTTTTATTACTTGTATTAGAAGGGTCAGGAATGTGTGAGAGAGAGATCTAGTAAGTACAACAACCAACTAACAACAACATTTTAAATGACAAAAGGTGGTTATTAAAAAGGACAATTAGTGCAAAGGGAATATTTTGATTGTCTGATAAACATCGTAGACTGTTTGACAAGATTCATAGAGCATTCGGCGCATGCGCTAATAACATCATTTTACACGAAACGATGTGACTCATGATCGTAGCATTTTTAACGAACGATTTTTACTAACGCATTGGGCGCCATATTATAAATTCAAAGATTACCGACTATCACTGCTAATTAACAGCATGCGAATTTTTGGTCAGTTCTCATTGAAATTTTAAAGAAGGTATCCGATTTTTGCTTAGCCCTGAGCTAAAGTACCTATATTGGCTTTTTGGCATAACACGTTCCGGGACAGTGAACGCCTACAGACAGGCGTGAAAACAATAAAACATCTATTGTCCCGGAACGTGTTAAGTCCAACTTTTGTACAAACATCGGTTTTGTTATGCAAAAAGTTAAAATTTCCAACCGTCGCTTAGGTATTGTGTTTTCGATAATTCAATACGGTGATTCAATTTAGACTGACTGGTCAGTCGAAATTGAACCAGGAAATCGTCAATCGTCTTTAATAGGACTATGATTGTGGGCAAAAACAAGTGCTGTCATCGAATTGATTTAAAATCAGCGTCTTTATTAATTTCAGAAAATCGTTCCATATAAACATCAGCGAGTCACACCCACCGGCGCGCGCAGTTACAGTCGTTAGTATGAGCCTAGCTACCGCACCTACTACTACTACGTTGCGTATCTGCGATGAATATGCCGCGATGTCTTCGCTCCGTATCGATTGTGCGTTAAGTGTGTGATACAGTTTGGTGAATCAAAGATATCTTTAAATGTGAGTATTTATAAATTGATAGCTGATACTCAGCAATAGATGGGCATTGGTGGGTTGTGTAGTGATTTTGGTAAGTCCAAAATGTTCTGCTGTACACAGCTATTAATGTATTATTTCCATTAATATACATTGCTTAGTCAGAGTCAAGAGCAAACCCATTTTAAAGAAATTAATAAATACAATATGAATGTAGTATTTGGTAATGTGTGTACACATACGGTGCACGACCGTTTAAAGAAATATTCTAAGTAGATATTTGATAATGAAAATGTATACCCATTAAAAATACTCGTATTAATATAATAATATTGTATAATACCTATCCTAATCCGGGAAAACATAGCAATCATGTTATTTTAGGGTACCTAGATCAGTACCCGTACCTACCTACACTGTCCTGAGGAAAACAATGTGCTTCATTATTATTTAATTATAATAATAAAATAGAAATATCATTAATTAGCGACGTTAACGTGTTCATTAAGAAAAATAAAAAAGTTTAGTGAAACCAAACAAGAGCTTCGAAGGTTATCAAAATAATAATTTAATAATTACTAAGATTTGATTTTATCATCGTAGAGTCTGGAGATATAAGGGTAAGCTTTCAAAGACAGTTTGTAATTTGAAAATAAAATTGTTTTTTTTCTGTTTGTTATAAATAAAATTAATTGGAAAGGGTGGCAGGAACTGACAACATAGCAACACAAACAAAACAACTAATCTCTAGGGAGGAAATCGATTGCTATTAATGAATTGAAGTCATGGCATTTTGTTTTGTTTAGGTATCGAAATGTTTATTAGCTAGGTAATTTTGTTTGTAAAGCCTGAAAAATAATAGTATTTTATATGGTGGTTAATAATAATTCATCACAAAACATTCTCACATGAGTACAGAGTATTCACCCAGCAGTAAAAGTGATGACGATAATAAAATTAATATCATCGCAATTGACTGTTGTAAAAATAAATTATCTTAAGACACGTGGATTAAAGGAAGTAAGCTTATTTTCAAAAGACTGAAATGACATCTTTCCTCATACATAAATAATTAAGGTTTCTTAGTAATGTTACGTAAAGTTAGTTGTGAATTGCGCCTACCGATCGTAGGCCTTTTTAACGAGATAACTGCAATAAGAAGAAAACTAATACTATTAAATACTACGAATACTATAATACCCTATTAGTATATTCATTCTAGATTTTTTTGCGGCAAAATTTATAATTTTAATTTGTTGCTGCCCTATAACACAGCATAGAACACAACTCTCCCACCCCCCCAACCCACCGCTTCACCCCTCCCCCCCTTGATAAAGGTCCCAAATTTCATATTTCCTCTATTTTCAGGAAAACTATACAAGCTAGGACAAAATGGTCAAGGACTAAATTATTTGTCAATAAATTACCTACAAATAAGTATTAACATTCATTTTGATACGAGTTATAGTTTTTAAGCTATGGAGCATCAAAGAGTACTAAAAATGATCGCTTAGCAGAAATACAACATTTAACACAAAATAAACAATATAATTTATACATTTTCACAAGAAATGCGTTTCTGTAGTACATACCTATCTAAAACAAATCAGTATCGTCATTGTTATCTTCTAAAGGTTTGTCGAATCTACTTAGGCCCCAATGTATGCATATGGTGGAACAACAAAATGCAGCTTTGACATATCCACATACTTTTCTGTAGCCTTTTTTGCAGCTGCTTGATACTATTTTCAGTATCTACTGTGGAGCTGGTGCCTATGTGGTATTTAGGGTACGACGTTTCAATTTTTTTCCAGCTTCAGTTTTCTGGGTTGAATGAATTTGCTCGCCATAATTGAACTTGATGAAAAGTACCTATGTGTTGAATTCTGACAAGCAGCTCCTGAAGATGGAAACTTTGATAATATAACCACTGTATTGTTCTTCAGATCAATGTTTTTGTAAAAGTGGACCTCTCGTATATCGTTTATACTTTTTAGGTACCTACTATGATACTATCCGAGAATATATCTTTCTCCTGCCTCTTCTATCTGCTTGCGTGAGGCATCCGGGTTATTTTAAACGTTTATTGTATCTTTCAACTCGGTCTTTTTACCAAACAGGAAAGACTAAACCTTTCCTTTGTTGTAGAATGCAGATGTAGTAGAATATATTCTTACGTGGTGGAGTCAGTTCCAGTAAAAGAAACAACAGATCAATGTCTTGCCCAACCACTACGACAATGTCTTTTCGACGTACTACATAATATCGACATTCTAAGGCACAGAAAAGGTTCAGTCTATTCAATAACATATAACATCGACTTGCAAGATACAATAACTCCTGATGCCTAACGCGAGGAGGTAAAAAGGCAGGAGAAAAATATATTCTTGCATAGTATGGGGCTAAGCAAACCGAAAAAAGTATAATCGTGTTACGAAACATTTAGGTACTTCAACTTCACTTCTTGACCAACTCTCAAGAACAATACGGTGTTATTATGAAAAGACTACCTTCTTCAGCTTGTCAGCATTCAATGCATACTTTGATCAAGGTCTACAGTTGATACTGAAAACAATATCATGCAGCTGCAAAAATGGCTACAGAAAAATATGTGGATGTGTTAAAGGTGCATTCCGTTGTTCCACCATATGCAGACATTGGGGCCTTAGTAGATTCGACAAGATGACAATGACGATACTGATTTGTTTTAGATAGGTATGTACTACAGAAACGCATTTCTTGTGAAAATGTATAAATTATATTGTTTATTTTGTGTTAAATGTTGTATTTCTGCTAAGCGATCATTTTTAGTACTCTTTGATGCTCCATAGCTTAAAAACTATAACTCGTATCAAAATGAATGTTAATACTTATTTGTAGGTAATTTATTGACAAATAATTTAGTCCTTGACTATTTTGTCCTAGCTTGTATAGTTTTCCTGAAAATAGAGGAAATATGAAATTTGGGACCTTTATCAAGGGGGGGAGGGGTGAAGCGGCGGGTTGGGGGGGGTGGGAGGGTTGTGTTCTATAATGTACTCACTTGGAGCTATAACACAGCAGCAACAAACTAAAATTACAAATTTTGCCGTTTCGCCCATACATTGAAATCTAGAATGAATACACTATATGAAGGTCTCTGTAAGCCTCATCAGTATCTTGAAAAGTACATATACCTAATTGCGGAGTTCGCAGTACAATAAACCTCCTTCTTCGAAAAAATCTCATCAAAAATGTGTGTTTACCTGCTTCAGCTTACTCAAAAATAAAAAGCAGCTGAAACTGAAAAGGTCGCCGGTACAAGCAAAAACATAGTATACATACATACATAGCTAATTGCCCTGACATAATAAGCCACGTAGCGTGAACGCTTTACGTAATACGCTGCACGCCGGCTTGCAAAACTTACTTATGCCAAGTGATACGCAGAGGCGGGAAGAAGGTTATTTAGTTAGCTATTTCATCTTATTTACTCAAAAAGAAACCATAATCGCTGAAAATAATACCGGGTGCAAAATATTTGAATCCGTTTTAAATAAATGCACACTGCGACAAAAAATCGTTAACGTACATGGCAAAATCAAAGATTGGGTATTTTTAAAGACAACGCTAAGCTCATGACATTTCCGCAGATAAAAACAATACACTCAGATCACAAATAAATACAAGTGGGTAGTTCGGTACTTACAGCAGTTACAGGCAGCTGATTGACTTACCTGAAAATCAAAAATAAAGAAAGTAAGGACAATGTTTAATTTACAAGAAAAAATAAGAGGCAAAAAGAGTTAGTGAAAAATAGCAAGGAAGATGTCGTCAATATCTCCACTTTCGTTATTTGTGAGTATTTTTTTGTGTATTTTATGTATGTTAATTTTGCCTATATATATTTATATCTTATTAATTATTTGTATAATATTAATATGTATGTTTATGTCGACATAATGCATTTTATATATATTTTATATTACCCGCTCAGTTATATAATTCACAGTGCAATAAAGTTTAAATAAATAAATAAATAAGTATGAGAATAGGGATAAGAAAGAGGCAATGAAAATAATAGGTACTAGCAAGGTACTGTATTTACTAACGAGTACCTTTAGGATAAGTATTAAAATCACCACACATGTTAGTCGAGAATGGGACCAACCAAAGACGATGTTTCTTATTTATTTTGATAAGGTATATATAAGAAGTTAATACGTTTTTTTGCGATATTATTTTTATAAAGTTCTGCCGTATGTATATACCCTTGCAGCAGTGAATCGCTATCGCTTATAATCATTCAATCACTGAAGCAAGTGACCTGTGTGCCGAATAATTAGGGCTACCTGTTCCTAGCATTAAAACAACCAGCGATGCTTCATTAATTACCCACTCGCCGAGTTATTTGTAATGTTCACATAATTTCATACATCAACAAGTGGATACTTTGCAACATTAAACCAGCAAAACAATTCAGCTTAGCTTTTGTACCTTGACATATTAAAGCTTCAATAAAATAAAATCCGTTTACGAAACTTTCTACCTAGTGTATGTTCCTATAATATAGCCCATTCTTTGTAAATTTTATGAAAGTTTGCTTTAGAATTATGTACAAACGTGTTACCTAGGTATATAGAAACAACTTACCTACATAAAATAATTTAGGTCACTACCAACTTAAGACTTGGTTGGCTTCGTCTTATCAGTAAAATATAGGAAATAAACGACATGACTTTTATTGTTAGATGGTAATGTACGTTCACTGTAACTGAATAAAACCACAAATGGGACCGATTATTAAGAGGCTATATAAACGGTACTATGTATGTCCTAAAAAATGCAGATGTAAGTGAATATGCTAACCATGAGTTGTAGGGATAGTGGGTAACTAACTACATACTGTGAATCAATATCTAGTATTTTCTTACAAAATCACTTCAATACCCTGCGTTGTATGTACTTACCGTAGCTGCAGTCTGCACTAAGCGCCCGCAGTGTGAGTTTTCCTTCCATCTCATTTATAGTTTTCACTGCAAATAGCCTGCCTACTCACTACACGAAATCCATTACACTACACTACTAAAACACAATTTTCACCAGTTAACACTTTGAAAAGTACATTTTTGAGAATAAAATGCGAGAACTTTGTAAACAATACGAAATTAGTGCAACTAATCGCGTCCCGTAAAACTCCACCATTGTGTGCCGTATGCGCCCCCGACGCGACAGAATGACGCCGATTTTTGAAACTTGGAACTGTCAAGAAGTTTCGACAAAGCTTCTAGTCAATTGAGATACTTTTAAGTTTCTCAATACATTTGATGCAGACCGAGTGAAAACGGAAATGGTCAAAATTATATGGTACTTTTTAATTTTGCAATTACGAGTATGAATTAATTAATTTATTCAAATATTAGTACACAAACAGATCGTTGTCATTACAGAACCACTAATAAAAAATAACAGTACATGTCGGAAAAATCCTTTTTTGTTCATAATAATAGTTTTTAAAATCATAGTAATTCTTTAACATTTTTTGGTCATTAAGTATCTGTCGAGCGAGATAGACTAATACTTACTCGTACATTAATAGCTAGTTTGTTGCAGTAAAAAAATCTAATACACACACAATTACATCTAAGTAAGATCAATTAAATAAATAAAAATCTGAGATAAAGTCTGAGTGACTGTCATGAAACTGCTTACCGATATACGAGTACCACAAAATATGGATGGTATAATATTTTGTGGATATACCTAGTACCTACCGCTAAGTGAGAATATTTAAAAAAAAATACTATTCACTGCCTGAGCCTAAGCACATTAACAAAGTTTTTATATATTTTAAATTTAATTGCACTGTAAGTTTTACAATTTGCGGACTTATGCCTTAAAACGTTATCTTCTTAAACACCCAACTTGTAATTTTTCGCTCGCAACGTCGCTTCAAGTTTTATTTACTACCTACTTGTCCTAATCCTAATCCTCAACCACATCTTTTAGATTTTTTGATGTAAGGGCATCCGCTGTAGCCGCGGCCCGCGCTGCTGGTCGCTCTAATGTGAAGGCGCACTGAGTGCTTACCACGCTCAGCTTACCAACTTCTCCCCATTTCAGATGCAGCCCACCCCGAGAACAGGCGCCTGGTCAGCCTGGGCAGGCTGGGCGGCTGTACCCCGGGACTTATTAGACAGACGGCGCGTTCGGCTCACAGTGCACGAGCTGGCAGACGCGCGGGAGCTGGCAGACCTGCGGCGCGACTGGGCGCGTCTGCCGCCGCATCAGATCGCGCTGTACACGCCTAAGCAGATCCGACACCTGATTAGGTACCTACATCCCTACTCCTATCACATCTGTTTAATCTTCCGTATACAACACGTCTGCCGCCGCACATATCGCTGTCTGTATACGCCCTACTAGCTGATCTGACACATGATTAGGGACAGGGAACTCAGGTCTCTGGCGCCTATCCACACGTCACAAAAACTCCTCACTTCAAACAAAAACAAACGCGAGGGGAAAGTGATTTTGGCTCTTAAGGTGATTAGGCGACTGTGACGTCTGTGGCCTATTCTCCTCCTAACTATATAGTTACATATACATATGTACAGGGATAGTTAGTACTTAGGTTGTTCCAATATCAACCGTTAAAATTCAGTGGTCCTTTCTTCTTTTTCACCTTTCGCCTTCCGTTAGGTCCTGTTTTCCGTTACGACAATATATTCTGTGGTTATTATCTGTCACGGACGGAAATACTGTTCTCCCAACTTTATACGGATCAGTGGATTCAGTAAAGATTATGTGTCAGTGGACTTGTAGCGACATCTACCGCTGGCTTTACAACCTTAACAATTGCCTCGCCGCTAGATGGCAGTTGGCACCTTACCCACTAACTGACTGCAGTTATTATTTGAATGCCATTTTTTATTCAATGCATCCTCACGATACGTATGTATAACAAAATACCCTTCTTTTCAGGTTGGAGAGAGAAAGATGGCGTGCGGATCCTCGGCCAGACACAGATGCGCGATGGCGGGTACATGACTTTTTACAGGTATCCGCTTAATACCACAAAATACATAGTTGTCAAAGGTAAAAATGTCTTACTCGCCCTATCTGTTGTTGCTTACTTTGAATAATGACCCATGACCCATGA
>CAUZXH010000080.1:0-20701 GCA_963584085.1 Pyrausta aurata | reverse complement strand
TTACAAGATCGACGTTCCAAATCGAAGATTACATGTTTTGGCTGTAAATAATTAAAGGACACGGTCGACCCGCCATACATTGCTTGCCCCAAAAGTAAAAATCCATGCGTCACGACCAAAACTAATTTTATGGGTTCGTTTCTTCGCCTTTTAAAATAATATAAAGTAATATAAGCCGTAAATAGCGGGGTTTTCACATAAAACGAAATAAAATGTGTTGGGTCAATCTCTTGCACACTATCTAGAACAGGTCTTTCTAGATCATAACCATCTGTGTCGAAAAACCGCCATCTAGGCCACCAAAACTAAAACATAGAAAACTGCCCCGCTAGGGTGCGTAACGCGTGAAAATTACGATGACGCAAACAATAGCCAACGAAAAGAAGTTCCTTGTCACAGTTTTTTTTTCAAGTTTTAGGAAGAGGTTGGTTGGTTTAAAGGTTAGTACCTATGGGAGGCAAACGTCATCTTCCTTCTTAAAATAGCGATTGCGAGCGCTTACTTATTTAACTAACTGCCAGTTATATGACACTGTATGACACAATACTTAGATTATGTATCCTGTAGATTTGACACATATTTTTAATTGACAAGTTAGAAAGTGATGGCTGTATACAAAAGTACTTAAGAGTGAGAGAGACGCACATATTGTTTTTTGTCCTTATCACCGTTCATAGGTAATTTCGGCCTGCCACAATCGAAATAAGGGCACACACTTGACGTCTATGCAAAATAAATAAATAAAATTGCAAAATAAAAATACGTTTTGTGCAAGTGAAGTGTTTTGTGGATTACGGAGTGATTGTTTTACTTACTCAACATGGTAAATTGTTGTGTGCTTGGATGTAAAAGCCGTACTGAGCGTAAATATGAAAACATAACATTTCACACGTAAGTAAGCCTCATTTATATTGTTCCTATAAGTTTTACCTGCATCGAAGTGCATTAATCTTAAATCTTATAAAAGAACATACATAATAGTGGAAAAAAGTAGTGAAATATCAATCGAATTGTAAAATATTTTTGTATTATTACATGACCAAATATAAAAGGTCGTCTATGGCTCAACTCTGTGGGTTATGGCTATTACGGTAGCCATTTTGTTAGTATTTTAAATTTTTCTGGATTATCGTTACCTTTAGGGATACCACAATACACAAGGGTAAAAGTTCTCGGTTTAAGGGTAATTTACATTCGACTAATTTTAAAAATCGTATATGTATTTTAATTGCTGGATGAACATTTCATGCGTTGTAGTGATCATTATTATTTGAACTAATTATGATTTGTGTTCATTTATATAGATTTCCAAAAGACGAGACGGTACTAAAGGTTTGGATTGCAGCGACTGGATGGCAAAACTGGCAGTCTACCAAGCACACTCGCATGTGTTCTATCCATTTTAAAACCGAATGCTTTCAGAAAAAGCAACGGATAACTTATTTGGCAAATATTTGAATGTACGCAACATAAATAATAAACTTACATCATTTAACGGCCCATAAAAGTTATTTGTTGATTATTGGTCGCACCCGCCACTCGCGTCGGTTCCCCGCGCGGGGGGGGCTCCCCGTAGGGACCATATATAAACTCGTGCGCGCCTCGCGAGCGCCCTCTTTGCGAATCGAACATTTATTGTCGCGGCATCATTGTTCACTGCCTTGTAATCTTGTAATACATACATATAGTAAACGACATATTCCTCTAATTATGAGTTATCATTTGTCTACCTGAAGTAGGTACACCATTTTCGCTGAGCTAACCACCATTATTTTATTTAAACTTTATTGCTCTGTAAGTTGTATAATTGGCGGACTTATTCTGATCTATGACGTTAAAAATCCTATTTCCTTCTTAAACATTTTTTTTGTACACAATTTTTGTTTTATCCCTATGTTAATATTTTTTTGTACAAATAAATAAAGATTTTGACTGTAAAATTAAGTATTTATTGTAATTAAGGTTACTAGTGTATTTATATTGGTGGGGAGTAAATTTTTATGAACATGGCCACCCCAAAATACGTAAGTACTTTATATCTGTCTCATACGGGTGAACGCGGCCGTCAAGTCTATAATATACTTCGTCTAAGACACAATATGCCATTTCGTTAAGCGGTCGCCAGTTTGCTTATAAGTGCTCGAAACCGCTATTTTCTGCCAAACACAACAATTGTTGGGGACAGGAAATTGTGTTCAATCGTCGTCCTATTTTTTTTGTAGATTTATATGCCGCTAGATAAAAGCAAAGTAAATTAACAATATTGTATTAAAAATTCAATATATATTTTGCAAAATAATATAGTCAAGTCTCTTAATGCCTTTCTTTAATCAAACATAAAACGACTCTGGGGCAATTTACGACCGTGTCCTTTCATAAATAATAGTTCGTAATATTGAGAAGGAATAAAACTTTGCTATTCTTGCAAAAAGATTTTAATTAATTTTTTTTTCATTAAAAAGGTAAATAAAAATGTCCACTGAAACTGTCATTGTGCTGTCATGTTCATCGATATTTGCGAGCGTTTCCCACCACTAATTCGGTGCATTTGCGAGTCCGCTTGACTATTCCCCTTTCATTCTTTGCATAAAGAGCTACGTTCTCAAACGAATGGGCCTTGTTGGGAGGCTTTTCGGCTACATTTTTAAAGTAGAAACGTGTGTAATGAGGGCACTAATTATGAGTGGTATTGTTGGGAAAGTACGCTTTTAAAGCACACTATTTGTTTGTTACTCTTTAGGGATTTGTATTTTTCTGTATAAAAGAAGTAATTGATGTTTTAATGAAAAGAGGAGTTTAACACGTTCCGGGACACTTTTCCAGACACAATAGATGTTTTATTATTTTCACGCCTGTAGGCGTTCACTATCCCGGAACGTGTTAAAAGCTCGAAGTAATATTTGACGTGGTTCTGGGCAATTCATGAATCAGGTTTTCAAGGAATATTTGTTTATTGAAATCATAGAAATTTAAATAAGTACATACAAAGGACACGTTCGTAAATTGCCCCAGAGTCGTTTAATGTTTGATTAAAGAAAAGCATTAAGAGACTTGACTATATCATTTTGCAAAAAATATATTGAATTTTTAATACAATATTGTTAATTTACTTTGCTTTTATCTAGCGGCATATAAATCTACAAAAAAAATAGGACAACTATTGAATACAATTTCCTGTCCCCAACAATTGTTGTTTGGCAGAAAATAGCGGTTTCGAGCACTTATAAGCAAACTGACGACCGCTTAACGAAATGGCATATTGTGTCATACTGTGTCATGTGGCAGTTAGTTAAATAAGTAAGCGCTCGCAATCGCTATTTTAAGAAGGAAGATGACGTTTGCCTCCCATGGGTACTAACCTTTAAACCTACCAACCTCTTCCTAAAACTTGAAAAAACTGAGACAAGGAACTTCTTTTCGTTGGCTATTGTTTGCGTCATCGTAATTTTCACGCGTCACGCACCCTAGCGGGGCAGTTTTCTATGTTTGAGTTTTGGTGGCCTAGATTGCGGGTTTTCGACACAGATGGCGCTATGATCTAGAAAGACCTGATCAAGAGATTGAACCCACACAATTTATTTCGTTTTATGTGAAAACCCCGCTATTTACGGCTTATATTACTTTATATTATTTTAAAAGGCGAAGAAACGAACCCATAAAATTAGTTTTGGTCGTGACGCATGGATTTTTACTTTTGGGGCAAGCAATGTATGGCGCGCCGACCGCCTCCTTTCACAAAATTAAAATATATATATATATATCTATTTACAAATAATACAAAATTCCCAAGTCTGCCACCTGAGTTCGCGGCATGGTACCGAGAAGGCTAGCTGCATTTCCTCTCTGGATCGCCAAACTAATCCTTTGGCCTAGGAATGCGCCAGCCCTCCGGTCGCCCGTACAATCAATTAACCGTTTGGCTAAATCATTGTACAGGCGATGTGCACTAGGCCCCCACGGCCCGAGAGTCTCAACCCCAAACGGCTCAAACATGTAGGAGCTGCTTAGCCCAGCATATTTGCGCCGTTTGAGAGACTCAGCGGAAGCAGCAGCGCTTCCAACCCTAGAAGAGGTTTGTGGAAGATGAGATGGAGCCAGGGAATCGACGCAAGTCGCGTCCCACACTAGCGGCCGTCCCATCTTCCACGGAACCAGAGTCATTCCATCAGGCCTCTTACCATCGCTCCGGACCAACCCATTCGGTTCAAGAATAGCTGGAATCGAAGCGGTAGCAAGAGCCCTGCGGATTATGTCGTTCAGGGTGGCATGACGAGGGATTCTCCCAGCGCTTCTGCTGCACGAAAGGCCGTGGTGACCCAGCGAGTCCACCATGTCACCGCAGGTGCAGCGATGTGGGACAATGCAAGAGGCCCCCAAACGTAGTGCTAAAGATATTGAAAAAGTAGAATTATCTAAAAGTGTGCCAATGTTGATAGAAGGAAGAGAGTGAAGCCAAAGACCTGACTCCCATTCGGCCACAGCAAGGAGACGAGCACGGTCTGCAAGAGTAGATGACGTGTTTAGTAAATTATTCCGTTCTAGTTTGCAGATCGGCTCGTCCCAAAGCTTTTGAGATGAAACTGTTATAGGAGGCTCTTCAGAACATAATTGTTTCCAAAAATGGATTGCCTCGGCCAAATACGCAATAAAAGATGTTCCAGACTTATTTAGAATTTTTCCTACTAGCTCTTTAGTGCCATGTGCCGAGGACAAAAAAGCAGGAAGAGCTACACTTGAAATTTTGCGAATGCCCAGACCACCAAACCTGATTGGAAGGGTGGCCTGGGTCCAGGTCCGATCGTCAAAGGAGATGTTTAAGACTGATGACATGCAACGTCGAATAGCGTCATCTAATTTGGTACAGAGACCTGGAAATTTCCAAAAATGTGAAGAACGAACGCAGTAAGTGAACTTAGGGACAAAAAGACAATATCGAATAATTGTGTAGGCCATGTGAGTATTAATTTTGACAATGCGCTCCAAAACGTCATTAAAATTTTGCAATTTTTCATCTACAAAGGGGGCAAAAGACTCTTCCAAAATTGGAGATCCAAGCAGACGAAGTGAGTCATTTTTAATAATTTTAATATTAGGGGCAGCTTTTCTAAAATTTTGAATGATTAATTCTGCATCAGGTAATGAATCTGGAAGGAATAGTTCACATTTAGAAAAATTTAGCTCCAAACCGGCAGAGCTAAAATTTTGAATTAAAGAAATAAGGTCAGCCAAAACTATATCCGGAGAGCCTCCTAAGGATCCATCATCTAAATACCACACGTTGAATTTGGAATTTAACAGACTTAAAAAAGGATGAATCGAGAGCCCAAAAATAGCAGGACCGAGAGGGTCACCCTGTTGACACCCTACTGCAGAATGAATAATATTGTCTTTATATTGAAGGTTGCTTGAGGTACTATAGCACTGCCAAAGAAAGGGGTAAATATTCGGAGCTTGTGCTTTTACTTGCGACAACAGGGTAGCCCTATCGATGGAGTTGAAAGCATTCTTAACATCTACTTTCAGAAAGACTTCATTGGAATTATTATAAAGAAAAGTTCGAGCTGAATGGATAGCGGCCTCGCACCCACCCTTAATGCCAAACCCAAGTTGGAGCGGTTCAAAATAAGTTGCTAGGCTTTGCGAAATCTCAGAGCAGCAGACTTTAGCCGCAAGACGCCTAAAAGTGCAGCCTACGGCAATAGGCCGAATACCACCATCCTTTTTTTTAAGTGCGCAGAGGTTTGCGCCATATAAAAACTTTGTAAATAAAGGATTTACTTTACCTGATAACATTAAATTAACGAGGCTTACTAAATTCCGAAGAAGGGTCGAACCGGCTTCTCCGCAGCTGGCACCCATCAAATCTTTCAGATGCTGTGGAGTAAGGCCATCCATACCCCCGGCAGAGCCGCTATGAAAGGAGTTAATAGCTTTTAATACAGCATCAGAAGTTGTGACCAGTGCATGCTGCGAAGGGCAAGGTTGGTCAGGTAGTTGAGAATTGTTGGCTGAGGGTGGGTGTTTGCTTTTAAGCGCTGCGAGGGTGTCTGGGGTGTTTGGAGCAATGAGGTCGTCGGAAAACAAAAGACGAGCTGCCCCTTTTATATCACCATCACTAAGTTTTGATTCTACTAATTTGCCATTGAAAAAAATATTGGGTCGGAAAGGGGAAGTGTATGAAAGTGAACCGGAAGATGGATTGGGGAATGTGGCGGACAGACAATTTTCTTTAATTTTTTGTGTTAATGAGCAAGTTTTATCATGACTTGGAGAGATATGCAGAACTCTATAACTGAAACTAAATAAATCTTCCCAAGCCTCAAGAGAATTTTCAGAAACTACTCTGGAAACTGAAGAGTTTAAAGAAAGAGCGACCGCTTGGCGGGCTCCACGAGGAATGCGTTTAATAATAGGTAATGAATGTTTATAAAAAGAGATTCGTTTATCAAATGATTCTGACGATGGAGTAGGGGGTTGGGGAAGAGAATTATTTTGATTATTTAAATTGTAAGAAGTTGATGATGTGTGAACTTTACTAGTGTGAATTTTGAGACCACGTTGGCCTTTAAAATAACGAGCCTGTGGGCAAAGCGGGCAGCGGGCTAAGTTTTCCGAGGAGTCATTGCTGGGTACGTTAGGGGGCACAGAAGACACACAACGGGAATTAAACATAGAACATAGAGTTACTTACCCACTAAAATAGAACTGTAAAATAAATTAAATACTAAATAACATATTTTTTTATTTTTATTTTTTATTTTATTTTTAACCCTTTACGTGATTCCTGGACACACCTCTGTCTTTGAGCGAAAAGAGCTCGACGCGTTTTACGGACAAACGTCTGTCCGTAATTAAATTCGTTGTCTTTGGCGCCTACCTTCACTCAGTTTCTGTGGTTGGCCAGGCGTATAAATTTGCACAACCAATCAGAGAATACTTCTGAACATATTTCTAGTACTGACCAATTGGCAACAAGCAACAAAATTTCTGCAAGATAATATTTTTTTCGTCCTGGCCTCAGTGTCCGCCATTACTGTTGTTGTTACGCAATTGTTCCGTGAGTGCTAAAGGTAAAACTGTCTCAAGCAGTTAAACGGGATGTGTATATTACAATAATTATAGATGAAATTACTAAGAAAGAAGTGTAGAATATGTTTTAAGCATTGGTTTTAGCAATTTTAGTAAATAAGTTGGTGAAAAAAGTGCCAAACTTTTCTATCGGAACGGTCAGTCCGCCATTACGATTTCGCGGTCGGTGTCGCTGCGTAAATAATTATAATTTGGGTAGTCATTTGTCTTATTTCTTGTGAACTTTGTTGTGAAAATTAATGGCAAGTAGTTAATCTATAGAATAGAACAGTGTATAAGTGTCAATACTATCACAAATTTGTGTTTCAAAGTTTGGTTCACAGTGACGAAAGTATACAAAAACAAAGTGGAGATTTTAACCAATGGATTAAATATTATGTAAGTTATAAAATTCTATTACACATTGTTCAGTGTATAGGTTATTTCCTATACTTTATAATGGTATATGATTTGTAGGGTATAATTATAACCACAAAGTGATATTTTGATAAATCCTGATGAAGGTCATCAAAAATTTTAGTACGTAAATTACACTGAGCACTACTGCCATCTTCCGTTTCGAAAAGCTCGACGCCTGACGGGTTAAAGGCACAGTAACAATCAAACAACCAAAATATTACATTTAGGAAAACAATCAAACATAATGAGACAATTGCCGGTCGAGTGACCTTAAAAAACTATGCACGACATAACAATATTATTATTGAACTATAATACCTAGTAGAAAGACGTTGGCTGTAGACTTCCCAAGTTATTGATTCAACAAGTTAAACAAGTCTCAGT
Organism: Pyrausta aurata; assembly: GCA_963584085.1. Lineage (NCBI taxonomy): Eukaryota > Metazoa > Arthropoda > Insecta > Lepidoptera > Crambidae > Pyrausta > Pyrausta aurata. Next base: position 12,829 of record CAUZXH010000080.1, on the reverse strand, counting down.
AAACGGTTAATTTAAGCTTTGTTCTACACATTTTTTGAAGTTCCAGTAGCTCTGGTTAAATAGATCGAGGCTGGACGACAGGCTATTAAATTCACGACACATTCTTAAAACAGGGTTATTTAAAGAAACATTGTTATTCGTAAGCGGAATATCGAAAAGCTTAGGGTTTAATATAATACACAACAATAAACACAATTATTATAAATAAACAAATAAAAGTCACAAACTTGACAGAGCAGGTCACATGTGTCACAATATCACAAAGAGTCATAAACAGACGCCGTTGCTATGCTTCGATGCATTTGATTGGCTAGCAGCCAAGCGGTTGCTAAGCGACGAAGGAGACAGGTATGGCGTCCTTGGATATTTCATTATTCAAGTCACAGCTGATTTAGATTGACCACAATTGGGCAAAAAAACCTCATCAAAAGGACTGACCTCAAGCACAGTGACGCATCACATCCCTCGCTACAAAACACAGAGGGTAAAAGCAATTAAGCACGTTCTATTTAATTTAAATAACAAATTTTGGGAACGACAACATGATTTACAGTCATGGTTTTTTTTTTTTTTTTTTCAAGGAATTGAACTTTTCAAGATCAAAACATATGTCGAAAACTAGCAAAAATCGCGGAACATACACATCGGTGTATCAGGTAGGCCCTAGAGGCTCTACTATTTGGCTTGACACTATTTTTTGGGACAACCTGTATAATAAACTTATTAAAATAATGTAAAAAAACTAAAGTATTGCAAAATTGCAATAATCTTCAAGGTACGGTATCTTGTATGATTTTTTGTATTTTTTTAATATCTTGATCAATCTTAAAATCTTGTTTGAGTCTACTGCATTGCAATAATTAAATGCTGCTACGAGAACTAAACTCTTGCATTGAATTATATTGCACCGCCAAGTATGAATTGTGTTTGGAAACATTTGTTGGCAAAACTAATTGGTCCCGACCAAAACTGGTGCAAGAAGCATTTGCCACAGTTACTCCAGGAATCTAGGACTCTTAAGCTTGTCCATGAAGCCTAACCTTCATTCATGTTTTCAATTAAAAAAAAAATACATGACTCCCACAACAGATTAGAGTATGTCTCAGATGAATAATTTATGATGATTCCAAATCTTTCATCAAATCTCCAATGAATCACACTTATTATTATTTTTAGACAGCGTGTGATAATAGAAAATAATAATAATAATGTAATAGGAGAAAAAAAAATCATTTTACAGAGTATACGTAGTTACCTTGACCTAGTCATAGTGCTCTAAAATGCTTTAACTCAGAGGTTATAGTAATTCAAAGTTTTAATCCCTAGTCAATGTATATCAAAATAAGTATTTGAGTCTACTGCATTGCAATAATTAAATGCTGCTACGAGAACTAAACTATTACATTGAATTATATTGCACCGCCAAGTATGAATTGTGTTTGGAAACATTTGTTGGCAAAACTAATTGGTCCCGACCAAAACTGGTGCAAGAAGCATTTGCCACAGTTACTCCAGGAATCTAGGACTCTACCATGTGAGACGTCGTCTGTATCAGCTATTAATAGTAATAATAATAGTCCCCCTAGCCGTTTTCGACTACGGTGGCCAGTCACAACGACTAACCGACTGCGCGGGACATCACAAGTGTGTGCGCAAACACAGGTGCACTCTCTATTCCTTTCACTCTCATAGCTCGATGGGACAGCAATCTGACACGACTGGAGAGAGATCAGGCGCAGGACCAACGGCTTTACGTACTTTCCGAGGCACGGGGGTGAAACACCGCCAACTTCCAAACTCCAGGCTTCCCTGACAATTTCTGAACAGAAAAACCCAGGTACATATTTTGGCCCGACCCGGGAATCGAACATGAAACCTCTGGCGCATCCGTCGCTTTAAAATGCAACCCTCTCACCGCTGCGCCACCGAGGCAGTTACTGTATCGGCTATTATTGGTATCTGATGAAACAGACAGCTAAATAAGGTGTAAAAGTGAGCCAAATTCAAGAGAGTGGTTGTCAATCGAGTATAGAATACATGACAAAAAACATGAAATTTGTTTTTTATTAAACTTGTTTAAAAAAAACATGTTTTTATAGCTTATATAATATGTATATTGTTTTTAGTTTTTGAGAAACAGGACGTAACCATCTCCTTGAATTTGGCTCTTACTTTTTTTACATCTGCATATAATTTGAGGGATCCGTGAACATTTTATCTTATGTCTACCTACTCTTTTTCTTTCTTATACAATTTATTTGTGTATGTAGACTTATTACTAGGAGCACTCATGACTTACATACATGCACTATTGTTTATTCAAAAATAATTATATCTTAAAATTTTTATTAAGTTTTACTATAGAGAATCCATTTTCTTTAGATTTTGTTATATTATTTCTTTATTTTTATTTCTAATCGTTTTTTGTACCATTTTTATGTAACGCAGTCCAACCTATGACATTGGAAGTATTTAATTGCCTACGATACAGGTTTTACCTAGTGTAGGCGGTTATCGATTCATGTACTAATACTGTTATGTTTTGTGCTAAAATAAATATATTTTGTTTGTTTGTTTGTTTGTTTGTTTGTCCTAAAATGGACCCTCCACAGCTTTGGGACAATTATAGGCTAGTGTTGAGAAGAAATTGCGCTAGAAACTATACTGATCGCTACCAATAGAAGTGCCTGAAAGACTGAGATTGTAATCACGATAGCTTCAGCCAGCAGGTCAATTCAACGTGTAAACTCACGGCCAGATCGCCGTGAAAAGCTCGTAGCTGATTGGTCACAAATAGATCACGGACAGACTGACAACCGCGATGAACAGATCCCAGTGATGCGTGGTATTCACAACATCGTCGCTAAATTAAATTACAACTAGCAATGTCACGCGGTTTTACCCACTGGTGACTTTCAAGGACGCTTGTACTGCCATCAATGTAGCAGCACTCGCAGGTGTATTATTTTATTTGTTATTGTTTCTAAATATGTAGAAAGTCATCATCAGCTGTATACTTTTTGCGTAAAGATAAAATTGGTCTTTATTATTTACAACAAACAAACATACATACTTCAACTTAGTATACGAAGTTTTGTCAAACCATAGAGCAAAAACTTGAAATAAAAAGTAAAATAAGGTTTTAATTGCTCATCTGAAAAACCTAAACCTGAACCAAAAAATAATTTATTATAAACTCCAAAAAATCTAGTATAGTTTATAAACATTGGAAATGAGACAGGGTAGAGAGAGACCAATAATCACGTAATTTACAAAAAAAAGTTATAAATCACAACTAAAACGTCCCATTTGCCCACATAAATTGTAATGGTGCATCCACACATCCATGCGGTATACGTCATGAACTGTCAGATACTTTAATATTATGCTTCGTCAAAAATAATATGTATAAAGCATAAGCGGTGTGGCCGCCGGCACGACCGCCAGCACATGCCGCCGGGCGGTGTGGAATGTGGATAGACCATAGGTAATAACCATAGGTAATTTGGCTTGTGAAAACTGAACCGTGATTTTTGAAATTGCAACACTCAATAAAATCAAATTTTGACACTGTCAATAAAAAAAAACATGTTTATTTATTATGACCACCGAACATAAAAATATATATAAAGTTATTTAAACTTAAAACAGAACAAATAAAATCATTGTTACATTAGAATAAATATATTATTTATAATAGATATGATATGCCTAAGCATTCACGCTATCCCTCTTTTTATGTGGCTGATCCTTTATCATGAAAATCATGATCTTCCACCATGCTTAACCTGCCCGGTTTGTTAGGTTCCCTTATTTCTGGCAGTCGTCGGTTGCAATACAGATCACTTCATGGATGTTATATGTATTTAAGTATTTATGGGAGACGCCCCCGTCATAATCGTTGTCTGGTACTTCGTAACACAAGGAAGATAATATTCCTTACCACGAAACCAGACAATTGGTGTGTTGTCTGGCGCATATTTATATTTATCACAAATCAAGGTGTCACTCTCTCAATAAGTATTTCACCTTAAAAACCCACAAAATGTATGAAATCATTTCGAAGAGTTCAACGGACATAGTATCTAGCACAATATGCTCTAGAAAATCAGCAAGTACTCCCTTAGCGTCTTGACGACGGAGCATGATTTACTCGATTGGCAACTTCAAGGATATTATTTTTTGGTTTGTGCTGGCTAGAGTTGAAGAAATATTAAGATGAATTTACAGCCCAAAATTAAATATGCTTGAAAATAGCTTTTGACGTAAAAATTTATTTGACAATGTCACGTATGTATTTCAACTCGACTCAGTCGATGTTCTGAATCGGAAAAATGCATTACAGTAAAAAGTGTTTTAAACGTAAATCCGTAAAGTTAGTTTTTGCATGCATAACCGTGACATCACAAGGCGAGGGCGAGGTGAGTCGAGAAGGTGTGTGAGAGCAAATGACAGGTGTATTTAACCATAGAGTAAATAAAAAAAGGTATGGAAAATGAGGTTTTGATCTGTACCAAAGAAAACTTAAAATCTGTCATCAATAAATTACATGATCAGTGTCTTTTAAATCCAGCACGACTTCCAGGTCAAGCTAAAAATATTTCAATCATGTCTTTAATAAAGAATGTTTAAAATCATGTCTTTAGTACTGTTTCGGAAATTTGAGAGGGCTAAGCGCGTGGTGCGGGGGCGGGCTACGCGTCCTTGCGTGTACTACTTACTACGCGCTGCACTCGCTCAAATCAGAGTGATATTTTATTTGCTCATCATTTGGTACTCCATATTCATTTAAATTAGCATGAATAAATTGCATTGTATAAGTCCTTCAGTAGCTCGAATACTAATGATCTCAAAGTGAAAACAAATGGAACAAAAGGAACGTGCATAAACCAGATGAACAGTGGAAAACTTGTGGAAAAGAAAAACAGCATTTGGCACGTGCTGTAGTTATTGCAGTTCCTACATCTAAGTACCTGTATAAATTAAAAAAAATATTTGGATAAATGGCTATTATTTATTATGTTATTTATAACAATAAATATTTCACACTTATTTTATCCTGCATGACGAAGCTCATGGTCAACATGCATCAACTGCCCTTAGCGGTTTGTTTGGTCTCTATTTCTTGGGGTTAGTAGCAATATAGATCACTTCATCAAACCTATAGGAAGTGCTCTATTTAGTCCGACAGTTAGTCTAATAATTTTAGTGGGGTACTTCCTCTAGCTCTTTCGCTCTTTACGTTGGCACAAATAATAAAGTTTTCATCTTGGAAGTAAGGACGTGGCATCTGTATATTGAAGACAAACGAAACGATATTTAGCACTGGGCTGTATTTTGTATTATACTCCCTCTAATTCCAATGTATTGTACCTACATAGAATCTGAAACAACAGCAAACGATACATATAGGTTATTTCATATACCTATGAATTTTACAAAGTGATTGATTACACGTATCACGTGCTTACTTCTTATCCAAAGTATTGTATAGGCTCTAGCCCTTCTATTCGGTACCTTTGGTTAGAGTAGGCCCTTACTATAAAAGTTGGATTAACATATCTTCATTCTCTTTAGGAATCCACACCACGAGGATTATCCGTTAAAAAAAGTTGTTAATTACTGCTCCGTGTAAACTTGATGCTCGCTCAGGCAGTATTTTTGGAGAAAACTTGTATTTCGCAAAATTATTCTCCGAGATCCGGCTCGTATTACTGTGGCGGCTGCAGGAGTCTCGACGACGCAGAGTACCTACCACAAGCTCAATCGGATTCTTATATGGCATTATTTTTAGGTTAGTGATGGCCAGATTTGCACGAAATATTATTCGTTATAATGCAAAAATCTATTTATTTCTGCAAATAGGTATTGACGTCTTGATAATTTTGACAGAACTCTTTCACGGACGGATCTCACAGTGATGTTGTGAATACGGTGATGTATGTATTCACAGTGCAGTTTATAGTCAGTAGACACAGTGCAATGTTTTATGTTTTTGAGCGCTATCGTGTATGAAATAAAAATAAATCAAAATAAAATATCTCTATGATGTTATTTTTATTCTAACAAGATGAAATAAGAAATCTAAAATTTCATATTAATTGTTAGCCTGGTTTGTTAGCCAAAAGTTGCTGGTTCAAATCCAGCTCGTGCGCAAATTTGGATTTCTTATTTAATCTTATTAAAATACCTAGTCGATGTCGCGTTGATATTGGATTCCGCAACCGTTCTCCGACAGTCGCTTCTCCGATGGACTGTTCGCCGACAAGACTTTTCACTTTTAGAAGTTTCGCCGATAGAACCTTTCATCTTTGGACCGTTCGCCGACAGAACTATTCGTCTTTGGACGTTTCGCCGACAGAACCTTTCGCCTACTGACCTTTTGCCGACAGAACGATTCTTCTATGAGTGTTTCGACGACAGGATTATTTTTTAAATGTATATATTCTAATTTGGATAAATTATGTTTTTTATATTCATTTTATAACACGCACAAAAATAATATCAACAAAATTACTGTTTGTTTTAGTTACAAATGAAATGCGTTAGTAAATGGCTCCCAACACAAAAAGAAACGAACGTTAAAAATTTACCAGATTTTTATTTTTAACCGACTTCAAAAAGGAGATTATCAATTCGACTGTATGTATTTTTTATATATGTTACCTCATCATAACTCAGTCATTTGTGGACAGATTTAAGTTTTTTTTTACCTACTTAGAGGGTTTACCTTCTAGTTGGTCCCCTCTAAATACGGATCTGATGATGGGGTCTTTGTGTAATCGAGGGAAACCCTCAAATCTAAAAGGCACGTATAGTGTTTTTGAACTAGCATCTCAATATTGACATGTTTACGTCTGAAAGTTACTATTTGTGGAACTGCAAGCAAATAAAATTAACTTAGTCGGCGCCCAGATAGATGACGCTTAAGATGGTGCTTGAGATAACCAATGCAATGGATCCTCTGGTCAATCCTTTCAAGAGATTTTTTAAGACTTTTTAGTTTATTTTGTTTTTGAAGTCGTTTTTTTTAAAAGTTATTTCATCTTTTAAGCTAATTTTATGGTAGCAAGCAAAGTTATGTGCATGTAAAACCAATGTATACTCATGTGCATTAAAAATAAATTTTGATTGTTTAATTTTACATTGATTAGTATTTTTTATAGTTAATTTGATATGGCTAATTAATAACTTAAACTTTAGCTTCCCTCCCACATTATCAGCCATATCATAAAAAAATATTTACCCTTATCATTATTTAATTGTCTTTTTATTACGAAAATATAATTTTATTCAATATGAAGGATGTAACATGCTACAAAAATAGAAACCTGGTAAACTCACGTTCCTTTCTTTTTGTGAGAAAATCGATCATTGGAAGCCATTTACTAACGCATTTCATTTGTAACTAAAACAAAAAGTTTTTTTTTTTTTCATTTATTTTGGTACAAAACAGTCATTACATCGAATTACTTAATCTAAAAATAAATATTTGTTAATTTTGTTGATATTATTTTTGTGCGTGTTATAAAATGAATATAAAAAAACGTAATTTATCCAAATTAGAATATATACATTTAAAAATAATCCTGTCGTCGAAACACTCATAGAAGAATCGTTCTGTCGGCAAAAGGTCAGTAGGCGAAAGGTTCTGTCGGCGAAACGTCCAAAGACGAATAGTTCTGTCGGCGAACGGTCCAAAGATGAAAGTTCCTATCGGCGAAACTTCTAAAAGTGAAAAGTCTTGTCGGCGAACAGTCCATCGGAGAAGCGACTGTCGGAGAACGGTTGCGGAATCTTGATATTGGCTATAAAGACATAACTTTTTGTGTCCGTTGCTGTTGGAATTAGTTCCGGTAGCAAGTTGATAGGCTTTTCTTATTTATCTAAAGGCCTAAATACCGAATTTCACGTTTGAAACGTAATCTTAATAAGTCATATAAATTTTGCGATATTTTCCAAGAAAAAAACCCTAATTTCAACGGTCTGTCATTTTTATTACCTTCAAGGATCCGATAAAAGAGTGCTAAAAGTGGTTACTTTCACCAATTTTTTTTTCTAAATACTACTTGACCTTACTTTACTGTGACATCGACTGAATCGAGTCTGCAGCTTTGGGAGGCTGTGATTTGACAGCTGCCAAACACGTCAAAATCCATAGGAACGTGTCAAATAATTCGCCCAGGATTAGTTTCAACTCACGCCGTTTGGTGCGAACAGCGCTAGATTCGATGTGAGTTTGTGAATACCAATTTTTCTACTCAAGCGAACGCCCATATATGCCGCATATATGGATCAGAGTCGAGTTGTACATCATGAATCGACAGGCAGAAAGGCATGTCGATTCACTAATCAAATGTCACTGCTGTCATCGAGAACGATAAGATAGTTTGACGATTTTCTTTTACTTCAACATTGAGCAGCGCATTCAGAAACGTCAAGTTTTTCTGAAATTTCAAGCTTGACGTCAAGCGGTGTTATTGTCGTTAGTGAATTGTCCCCAGGATCGATCACAAAAAGATAGGTAGTCGGAATCATGTCTGTGAACTTAGCAGAGCAAAGTCTGGCAGAGCATAAAAAAATTGGAGTTCTGTTCGCATGCACAAGAGTTCTATAGTTCCTGATACTTTTGACACTCATAGTTCTGGCATTTAAACCCACAAAAAAGCATGTGGTTGTAATGCTCTGCTAACTTCCGGTAGCAGAGCACTTTTGTAGAAATTATATGAAACTATGCCAGAATACTTCAAAAAACATACAAAAGAGTTCCTCATACTCAAAATGAATAGTTCTGGTATCTAAAAGCAAGTATTGAATTATATACGAAATTATTTTTTTCATAAAAAAAATATGTTACTGTTGAAATAACGCATATAGAAAAAAAACGAAGCAAAACCATAAAATGTAAATGATAAAATCAAGAAGCCTGATGAATAAACTATCTCTAACAGTTCCATAAAGACCTAAAACTCTCAACAGCATATCAGCAGATCGTAGGTGAAGACAGGTAAGTAGTGAATAAACGTTATTTTCTTTGAAAAAATCTCAATAATTCAGGTAGACCACCAGGGAGCCGGAACTCCTCGGATTCTAATAGTTTAGGACGTAAGCTATCTGATTTATATCCATCTAGACCTAAAACTCTCAACAGCATATCAGCAGAGCATACTTGAAGTCAGGTAAGTAGTGAAAAAACGTTATTTTCTTTGAAAAAATCTCAATAATTCAGGCAGACCACCAGAAAGCCAGAACTCCTCAGAATCTTATAGATTAAGATGTAATCTATCTAAACTATATCAGTCTAGACCTGGAACTCTCAACAGCATATCAGCAGAGCATACTTGAAGTCAGGTAAGTAGTGAAAAAACGTTATTTTCTTTGAAAAAATTTCAACAATTCAGGAAGTCCACAAGGGAGCCGGAACTCCTCGGATTCTAACAGTTATAGATGTAAGCTATCTAAACTTTATCAGTCTAGACCTGGAACTCTCAACAGCATATCAGCAGAGCATACTTGAAGTCAGGTAAGTAGTGAAAAAACGTTATTTTCTTTGAAAAAATTTCAACAATTCAGGAAGTCCACAAGGGAGCCGGAACTCCTCGGATTCTAACAGTTATAGATGTAAGCTATCTAAACTTTATCAGTCTAGACCTGGAACTCTCAACAGCATATCAGCAGAGCATACTTGAAGTCAGGTAAGTAGTGAAAAAACGTTATTTTCTTTGAAAAAATCTCAATAATTCAGGTAGACAACCAGGGAGCCGGAACTCCTCGGATTCTAACAGTTATAGATGTAAGCTATCTAAACTTTATCAGTTTAGACCTAGAACTCTCAACAGCATATCAGCAGAGCATACTTGAAGTCAGGTAAGTAGTGAAAAAACGTTATTTTCTTTGAAAAAATCTCAACAATTCAGAAAGTCCACAAGGGAGCTGGAACTCCTCGGATTCTAACAGTTCAGGACGTAATCTATCTAAAATATATCCATCTAGACCTAGAACTCTCAACAGCATATCAGCAGATCATAGGTGAAGACAGGTAAGAAGTGAAAAAACGTTATTTTCTTTGAAAAAATCTCAATAATTCAGGTAGACCACCAGGGAGCCGAAACTCCTCGGATTCTAACAGGTCAGGACGTAAGCTAATTGACCTATATACATCTAGACCTGGAACTCTCAACAGCATATCAGCAAGGCATACTTGAAGTCAGGTAAGTAGTGAAAAAACGTTATTTTCTTTGATAAAATCTCAATAATTCAGGTAGACAACCAGGGAGCCGGAACTCCTCGGATTCTAACAGTTTAGGACGTAAACTATTGGACCTATATACATCTAGACCTGGAACTCTCAACAGCATATCAGCAGATCATAGGTGAAGACAGGTAAGTAGTGAAAAAACGTTATTCTCTTTGAAAAAATCTCAATAATTCAGGTAGACCACAAGGGAGCCGGAACTCCTCGGATTCTAACAGTTATAGATGTAGGCTATCTAAACTTTATCAGTCTAGACCTAGAACTCTCAACAGCATATCAGCAGAGCATACTTGAAGACAGGTAAGTAGTGAATAAACGTTATTTTCTTTGAAAAAATCTCAATAATTCAGGCAGACCACCGGGAAGCCAGAACTCCTCAGAATCTTATAGATTAAGATGTAATCTATCTTAACTATATCAGTCTAGACCTGGAACTCTCAACAGCATATCAGCAGATCATAGGTGAAGACAGGTAAGTAGTGAAAAAACGTTATTTTCTTTGAAAAAATCTCAATAATTCAGGTAGACCACCAGGGAGCCGGAACTCCTCGGATTCTAACATTTCAGGACGAAAACTATCTAACTTATATCCATCTAGACCTAGAACTCTCAACAGCATATCAGCAGATCATAGGTGAAGTCAGGTAAGTAGTGAAAAAACGTTATTTTCTTTGAAAAAATCTCAACAATTCAGAAAGTCCACAAGGGAGCTGGAACTCCTCGGATTCTAACAGTTCAGGTACGTCCTGAACTGTCTATCTAAAATATATCCATCTAGACCTAGAACTCTCAACAGCATATCAGCAGATCATAGGTGAAGACAGGTAAGAAGTGAAAAAACGTTATTTTCTTTGAAAAAATCTCAATAATTCAGGTAGACCACCAGGGAGCCGGAACTCCTCGGATTCTAACAGGTCAGGACGTAAGCTAATTGACCTATATACATCTAGACCTGGAACTCTCAACAGCATATCAGCAAGGCATACTTGAAGTCAGGTAAGTAGTGAAAAAACGTTATTTTCTTTGATAAAATCTCAATAATTCAGGCAGACCACCAGGAAGCCAGAACTCCTCAGAATCTTATAGATTAAGATGTAATCTATCTTAACTATATCAGTCTAGACCTGGAACTCTCAACAGCATATCAGCAGATCATAGGTGAAGACAGGTAAGTAGTGAAAAAACGTTATTTTCTTTGAAAAAATCTCAATAATTCAGGTAGACCACCAGGGAGCCGGAACTCCTCGGATTCTAACAGTTCAGGACGAAAACTATCTAACTTATATCCATTTAAACCTAGAACTCTCAACAGCATATCAGCAGATCATAGGTGAAGTCAGTTAAAACGTTATTTTCTTTGAAAAAATCTCAACAATTCAGAAAGTCCACAAAGGAGCTGGAACTCCTCGGATTCTAACAGTTCAGGACGTAATCTATCTAAAATATATCCATCTAGACCTAGAACTTTCAACAGCATATCAGCAGATCATAGGTGAAGACAGGTAAGAAGTGAAAAAACGTTATTTTCTTTGAAAAAATCTCAATAATTCAGGTAGACCACCAGGGAGCCGGAACTCCTCGGATTCTAACAGTTTAGGACGTAAGCTATCTGACCTATATCCATCAAGACCTAGAACTCTCAACAGCATATCAGCAGATCATAGGTGAAGATAGGTAAGTAGTGAAAAAACAGTATTTTCTTTGAAAAAATCTCAATAAATCAGGTAGACCACCAGGAAGCTGGAACTCCTCGGATTCTAACAGTTAAGGACGTAAGCTATCTGACCTATATCCATCTAGACCTGGAACTCTCAACAGCATATCAGCAGATCATAGGTGAAGGCAGGTAAGTAGTAAAAAAACCTTATTTTCTTTAAAAAAATCTCATTAATTCAGGTAGACCCTCAGGGAGCCAGAACTCCTCGGATTCTAATAGTTCAGGACGTAATCTATCTAAAACATATCAGTCTAGACCTGGAACTCTCAACAGCATATCAGCAGAGCATACTTGAAGTCAGGTAAGTAGTGAAAAAACGTTATTTTCTTTGAAAAAATCTCAATAATTCAGCTAGACCACCAGGGAGCCGGAACTCCTCGGATTCTTATAGATTAAGACGTAATCTATCTTAACTATATCAGTCTAGACCTAGAACTCTCAACAGCATATCAGCAGATCATAGGTGAAGACAGGCAAGTACTGAAAAATAGTAATTATCTTTGAAAAAATCTTAATAAATCAGGTAGACCACCAGGAAGCTAGAACTCCTCGGATTCTATTAGTTTAGGACAAAATCTATCTCAAATATATCAGTCTAGACCTGGAACTCTCAACAGCATATCAGCAGAGCATACTTGAAGTCAGGTAAGTAGTAAAAAAAGTAATTATCTTTGAAAAAATCTCAATAAATCAGGTAGACCACCAGGAAGCTGGAACTCATCGGATTCTAACAGGTTAGGACGTAACCTATCTGACCTATATCCATCTAGACCTGGAACTCTCAACAGCATATCAGCAGATCAAAGGTGAAGACAGGTAAGTAGGAATAAACGGTTTCTAGGAATGCAGCCAGCATT
>CAUZXH010000079.1:0-11248 GCA_963584085.1 Pyrausta aurata | reverse complement strand
ATGTGACCATGTGGGGGGCCTATGTTTAGCAGTGGACGGCTTTTGGGTGTTGATGATGATGATGTAGTAGATCTTTACATGAATTTACGATCTGAATTCAAGAAAGTAGAGTATTCGCTATAGCCATAAACAAAGCTCAAGTTCAAACTCTTAAGGTAGGTAGCAGGAGAAGACTTGAGGGAATTCGCTTCTCCCACAGCCTGTATGTGGCATGATGCTGTGTAAGCGCGGAGAGTAGCCTCGTCTTATTAGTACCCGAAAAAAATATACGATTAACGATAGGGCGTGGGAAGTATTTCTATTTCATTGTAAATTAAAAAGATAATATCCCCGTGTAAGTTTGACCATTAAAGACCGGGCTGCATGTTGAGTGTACATAAAATATAATAAATAAATTAATATGCGCCAGACAACACACCAATGGTCTGATTTCGTGGTAAGGAATTATTGTAGTGATTACTTACTCAATGTTCCTTGTGTTACGAAGTACCAGACAACGATTATGACGGGGGCGTCTCCCATAAATACTTAAATACATTTATAACATCCATGACTTAGGTACAAAAATTCGTGCTCATCACATAAACATTTGCCCCTTGCGGGATTCGAACCCTCGAGGGCCGGCGTAATAGTCAGGAGCGCTAACCAATACACCAAACGCGTCATCGAATATAACATTTATCTGTACGCATTTCTATGTATTTATTTTAAAACTGGATGTTTTCGTTTGTTTGTTTAAATGCGCTAACCACAGGAACTATTGGTAAGGGTATTGAATATGATAGATAGCTAATTTAATTTATCAGGGAAGGCTATAGAAGTAGTTGAATGCGTATAGGTATAGGCTTATAAATTTTCGCTACGATCTATGGGAACGGAGATAAACTAAAACGCGCGTACGAAGTCGCGGGCGGGCCGCTAGTAAGCAATAAAGTGCTGGTATCTACAGTTGCAACACATTGTTCCTAAACAACATTTGTTACAAACACAAACCACTTACATCTTCTGTAAGTGTAGCAAGGGTGCTACCTGTAGCCACACGCAGGCTGTCCAGAAGAGTTCCAGAGACATAACCCTCTGGTAGCCGCTCAAGCATTGGGATCAACATTTCTTTAAGCGTTGGCAGCACTATACGGTCGTTCGCCCTCACTTGCAGGGTGTTGACAGACGCAGCCAGCTGCGCCGTCTCGCCTTCTGACCCACTGGAGTCAGTTTGGAGACACACCTCCACGTCTGCAGCACGAAGCGCTTGCAACTCACGCTCGCATTCCGCTTCGCGAGCTCGTTGGCTTGCCACCTCTTCGGCAGTCGGCATCCGTGCCAGGCCGGACTGTAACCAATGCGAGCTGTTAGCAGTTACTTTACTATGCTTGATTGGGAATAAATCGTTGTATAATCTTACCGTATCTCGTGTGAATGAGCTGTTGACGGTTATAGGCGGTAATTCATCATCATAATCATCGTCATCACTCATTTTTAAATCGCGATTAAAACCACACTTAGAATTAAACTTCGATCCAACCTAAACCATAAATAAACTTATTTAATAAATCGCGATTTTCTTACTACAAATACTAACTGTGTTACAAACAAACAAACAACAACAAATCCAAGATGATGTACATACTCTTACTAATCTGTGTGATGTAACAACAAATCCAGCGGGTCGCCACTACGAACAATCAAAATTATGAACGTACTTTGTGCCAACAATCACTATTCTACCAAATTAAAAATGTTTGACGCCGCATAGTATCACGTTATCATGTCAGCATTCTAATTTTAGTCGGGCTATACGTCAAATTGAATGTTGGTATTATTGTCAAAATGGCGATTCTTTCTGTGTAATTTCGTAAATCACGTTTTGCAATTTTGTTTTTATTGAATATAACAGAAGAATCGTGTAAATTCGCGAGTTATGGGGGGTAAAGCACTAAGAAAATGTGAAGTTTGTGGTGTGAGGCGAGTCAGAAAATGTACTTCTGACATATTTTTAGCCAGATTTCCTCTGGAACCTTACAGGTAGATGATCAGCAAGTTTACGTTTTTTCTCATTATGTGCATGCAAATTATGATGTTTAATGACTGAATTCGGCTGCCTACTAACTATATTTGTTACAATAATCGCATTAAAAATTTAAAAATAATATTAACGTTTGTAAATAGTGCGGTGCTCATACATAAAATTATGTTTATAGATATTTTTGACGAGTGATTTCTATTGTAAGTGAAAATTGAATGATTTTTTATATTCTAGATGTCGGTTATGGGTTAAAGCTACAGGCAATGAGATTTGGCTTATTTACCTTTGTATAAATTAAATGAAAACAAATTCATCTGCGGAGATCACTTTCCTCGTAATATGTATAATGAAAATGGAAGTCGACTAAGAAAGTTTGCTGTACCTACATTAACTCGTCAAGTATGTGTAAACGAGACACAATAAAAATTCCATTGTTATGCGACTCTCGGCATTCGTTTGATACCTGACTGATTAAATCTTCTTAATCCACCACTTACTGATGACATTCTTGCAAATTTCCCTATTTATGACTCAAACCATTATTTTTCTTATAGCCATTATTTTTCTTATAGGAAGAAAATTCCTTAGTTCGAAACCACGTCAATTGGTGTGTTGTCTGGCGCATATTTATATTTACATATTTATATTTATAGGTTCTAATGAAGATGAATGACGACACCTAATTTTGTACATTATGGAGCAATAAAGTATTGAGTATTGAAGCATAGGCAGAGGCCCCAAAAGACGGACTGCCGACCGAAAATCTCCGGATGGGGATAGATCGGGACCGATTATTGTGAAGAAAATCCAGCCAAAGACGTCCAACGGCTGACAGTCTGAACAGTCTGAAGTCAGCGGTAACCATTTCACAGCATGTCAATATTCTTACAAATATTCTGTGTATATGCACTATGAAGGCGTGCTATAGTGGAATTTACCGCTTGCTTTTATTTTTTAAAGTAAAATATTTGAGATTTTGAAAGTAAATCCTAAGCAGTATTTTTATCGATATCGATAGCATGTTTAGGTTTCAGGTTGGTGCAGCACTATTATTTTGACGTTTATTGTTTAAGTTGGTAGCACTGTATTTGTTGTTAGGTTGGTAAAAAGTACGTTCATAATCGTAACAACGGGTAAAAGGGAGGTGCCAACTCTTAAAACGTAGTGGTTCTATCCTCTTTGAACAAATCATCGTAAGGAAAATGAACCTTTATCTCACTCTTCTTCTCTCTCACTCGCACACACATACTCTTACTAATCTGTGCTCGCACAGAAGATTTTTTTTTATGGCATCGATATGTCGCAGGCAAATCGTATAATTCCACCGTTTACATAATATGGCGTCGTCAGTTTATAAACGCTCGGGGATTTGCAAAATAACGAAGACAAAATGTATAATGCCGAGTCATTACTGGCAACTACACGTTGGGGTGCAGCTCCCGATGTCCTCCGCACTAGCGGCCTGGCGCTGTGCTACTCGGCCGGCGAATACGCTTGTCCTGTTTGGGCGCGCTCAGCACACGCGAAGGATGTGGATGTCGCCCTCAATGAAACCTGCAGGGTGATTACGGGAACGCTAAAACCTACGCCTTTAAACGTCCTCTACTCCCTAGCTGGAATAGCTCCCCCGTGTGTTCTGCGCCAGGTTGCATGCTCCATTGAAAGGCTCAAGCAAGAAGAAGATAGCAGGCACCCGTTGTATGGACATATACCGCCACCCCCACGTCTAAAGAGTCGCCGCACCTTTATGCGTAACACCGAGCCACTTAGCGTGGATCCACCTAAGGCCAAAGAACAGCTGTGGTCAGATAAGTTCGCCCCTAACAACCCATACATCTCCATAGCTGAGAAGTTGCCGCCGGGTCACAATCTCCCCTGGCCCATTTGGAAGGCGTTGAACAGACTTCGTTCAGGTGTAGGCAGGTGCAATGAACTGAGGAAAAGGTGGGGTTTCACTGAGGACGACACGTGCGAGTGTGGCGCCTTACAATCTATGCCACACTTAATGTCGTGCCCTACCTCCCCTGCCATCTGCACACAAGAGGACCTTTACAACGCCAACCAGAAGGCCATTGATGTTGCCACTTTTTGGGCGCAGAAAGTTTAATTGCCATTGACTCGAAAAGAAGAAGAAGATTACATATTATGCCACAACATTTAATCTACAACCGCAACGCAATATACTTATTGCCGAGAAAAATGTAGAACTAACCTAATGCTTTCTCGCACCTCGGCACGGGTGTCGCTATTGATTTGAGCATTAAAGAATAGTGGCGTCAAATAGTTTGCATTTTGCAAATCCGCGAGCGTTTATAAACTGACGACGCTATCCGCCATATGTAAACGGCGGAATTATGCGTTTTGCCTGCGATATTTCCACTGTAAGGGTTCCGTAGCCGAATGGCAAAAAACGGAACCCTTATAGTTTCGTCAAGTCTGTCTGTCTGTCTGTCTGTCTGTCTGTCCGTCCGTATGTCACAGCCACTTTATTCTGAAACTATAAGCATCACATAGCTGAAACTTGGTAGGTAGGTGTATTTTGTTCACCGCTTTCCGATTCAGATACAAAAAGTAAGAAAAAAAAAAAATTTTTAGGTTTTAGTTTCATGTATGGGAATACATGAAACTAAAACCTAAAAATTTTTTTTTACTCAAACCTATACGTGTGGGGTGTCTATGGATAGGTCTTTTAAAATGATGTTAAGGTTTCTAAAATTATTTTTTCTAAAAGTGTAAGGTTTGAGATATAGACGCTTCCAAAGTGGTAAAATGGGCGTCCCCCCCCCCATCTAACTTTTGAACTAAGAAAGTGAAAATTTTGAAAAAAATATATGATGTAGATCTCAACAAAAACTTGCAACGAAAATTGGTTTGAAGGAGATCGAACCAGTAGTTTTTGAGATATTGCACATTTTTATCAACCGCAAATATTACTTTGTCTTTCATACAAACACTATGAAAAACAAAGTTATTTTTGCTGTCGCAATATATTGTGATGTTTTCGTTAAGTGAAAAAAAGTGGACCCTGAATTCAGTTAAGGGTGGCACGGAACCCTCAGTGCGCGGGTCCGACACGCACTTAACCGGTTTTTTTTTTCAATCACATTTTCACTTATGAATTCACTATTTGACGTCATTTTCTATAGTTACACCCGTGGTGCGAAAAATAACTAAATTCTAAATTTTTCTCGGCATTATGTATAAAGAAAGAAAGAAGAAAGAAAATGTATAATGCGTTTTGGTTGTATTTTAAATGTTGTGGCATTATATATTGTGACTCGGTATTATACATTTCGCCTTCATCATTTTGTAAATCCGCGAGCGTTTATAAATTGACGACGCCAAATGTAAACGGCGGAATTATACAATTTGCCTGCGACATGTCTAAAACGAACGAACAAAAACCACCTGTCTGTCTGTCAATGTCTTTTCTGTCAGTCACCACAGACAGCTGTCACCGAAAAGTGTACACTGAAGAAAAGGCCGTATGGATTTTCCAAAGCCGTTAAACACATTAAAAAAAACCGGTTAAGTGCGTGTCGGACCCGCGCACTGAGGGTTCCGTGCCACCCTTAACTGAATTCAGGGTCCACTTACTTTCACTTAACGAAAACATCACAATATATTGCGACAGCAAAAATAACTTTGTTTTTCGTAGTGTTTGTATGAAAGACAAAGTTATATTTGCGGTTGATGAAAAAGTGCAATATCTCAAAAAATACTGGTTCGATCTCCTTCAAATTAATTTTCGTTGCAAGTTTTTGTTGAGATCTACATCATACATTTTTTTCAAAATTTTCACTTTCTTAGTTCAAAAGTTAGATGGGGGGGGGGGGGACGCCCATTTCACCACTTTGGAAGCGTCTATATCTCAAACCTTACACTTTTAGAAAAAATGATTTTAGATACCTCAACATCATTTTAAAAGACCTATTCATAGACACCCCACACGTATAGGTTTGAGTAAAATATTTTTTTTTGGTTTTAGTTTCATGTATGGGAGCCCCCCCTTAAATATTATTTTTTTTTACTTTTTGTGTCTGAATCGGAAAGCGGTGAACAAGATACACCTATCTATCAAGTTTCAGCTATGTGATGCTTATAGTTTCAGATAAAGTGGCTGTGACATACGGACGGACAGACAGACAGACAGACAGACAGACAGACAGACTTGACGAAACTATAAGGGTTCCGTTTTTTGCCATTCGGCTACGGAACCCTAAAAACAGCTGTCACTGCTGTCGTCCAGAGTCAGTCACTTACGTCAGTCAAGTCAAGTTGAAGTCAGGTCAGTCATCAGTCAGTCAGTCTTTGGTGTGGTCTTTGGTTGGAGTCGATTGAATAACTATCTGAAGTCTCGTCTTCGCATTTTTATTTATATCAGGTTTTTTTCCCTTGTTGAAGCCATTTGTGTCACGGCCGTGTTATTTGCAGACGATAGGCGGCGTGTATAGGTCACGATGTGGGAAGAAGGTGGTAATAGCGCTGGCAGTGGCAACGGCAACAGCGCGAAGTATGTGGACATCTCGAAACACCACGACGCTGTTTTCAACGAGCTGATGAGGGAGTGCAAACATAGCGCTCCCGGCGCTCGACTCTCCGCGCGTCTTAGGACCTCCCTAGAAAGGTACATAGACTTATACGTGCCGATTATCGATTGAGTTTATAAATAACACCATTATACTTTGTCTCGCTATGCTTGAAAACAAAGGATTGATTGCGGTTTTTACTTCAGTAAAGCATCATAGTCTCAGGCAGAGTTATAATAAGCAAACTTTTTTTATGCATATTAATTATTAATACCTAAGTTGATATTGATAAAAGTGAAGGGTTCACCTTGATAATACAAAGAGATGCGCGCGACACTCGCTCTTCCTGAATCGCATGCCATTTATGTAATTAAAAAATACCTGTTGAGAGAGCTCACAGGCTCAGTATCTTTATAAATATAGGTACATCGCTTTGTTTTTGCTACTACATACCTAGTTTCCATTAATGCTCATTAATTACTCATTGTTGTATTGATATGGAATGCAGGTGTACAACATGTAATTAACACATATTGAAAACAGGCAAATGCTGTAACCAACCATTTGTTGGCAACCATACATCTAATATGATATTATGTGACTTTATTAACATTGTAATTGCCCTTATAAATATAAACTTTATCTTTAATCAACTTGTTTATTGAAAAACAAAAAATATTTTAAAACAGCCTATTATGTACCAGTTTCTGTAAATTATTTTTCATCTCTCCTGTTCGGAAAATATAACTTTCCTGTGTAGATAACCGGGTGGAAAATAGCTTATCCATCCCTAGGGTGAAAAGTAATTTAGTTTTAATTGACATGGCATAGAGTCAAGGCCTGCAGTCAAAGCTTGGACCAAAGATAATTGAGTCACATCATGTTATTAAAATAACAATCATTTTTGCTTAGCTATAAATTGAAAATCATATTGTGTAGGTATTATGTATAATCGTTGATAAAAAAAATATACAATTTCTAATTATAATTCAATTAATAATTAAAATATTTGGCTGCCCGCCATAATGCTAACATGTTTTTTTTTTTTTTTTATATTGTCAGTGTCATTTCAGGAAGGATTCGTCCAAAGCCGTTAAAACTTTTATAAAAAAAAGAAATTATTTTTGGATTCTATTATTATCTTTGGAAAAAAATTGATCGATATTCTTTACAAAGATTTTAATTATTTGATATTTTCTGCTTTTTTGTACTCTGTTTTCATGTATTCGTGCCGTTATTCTTTCTAATCGTGTTAGGTGTTGTTAGTACTGTAAATCAACTGTCATATTTTGTTCAAAACTTGAGTTTTCCTTTCTCGCTGAACTACATAATACCTCACCAAGACATCTACAACCACTTTTGTAAATTAAATGTTTTCCTCACTGTCGAAATGAAAAATAGTATGTTTAACTCGGGTGAAAGCACCCATTTCACTCTCGAATTATTGGCGCTCTCACTTCGTTCGAGCGCCAGAAACATCTCGAGTGAAATGGGTCGCTTTCTCCCCTTGTATAACAATCTACTATTTCATCTCTCCTGTTCGGAAAATATAACTTTCCTGTGTAGATAGCCGGGTGGAAAATAGCTTATCCATCCCTAGGGTGGAAAGTAATTTAGTTTTAATTGACATGGCGAGTCAAGGCCTGCAGTCAAAGCTTGGACCAAAGATAATTGAGTCACATCATATTATAAAAATAATAAACATTTTTGCTTAGCTATACATTGAAAAATATGTTTATTATGATCGTTGATATAAAAAATACATTTACTAATCTGTGATTAAAATATTCGACTTCCCGCCATAATACCAAGATGACACTTTTTTTTTACATTGTCAGTGTCATTTTTTCTTTTTGAACTCTATGCCTACTTTTTTAAAATTTTGTCAATTATTATCTGTGGGGAAAATTCGATCGATATTTTTTACAAGGATTTTTATTATTTCGTATCGTTTGCTTTTTCGTACTGTTTTCATGTATTCGTGTCGTTATTCTTTCTAATCATGTCGGATGTTTGGAAAACTGTAAATTAACTGTTTTTTTGTGCAAAAACTTGAGTTTTCCTTTCTCGCTGTACTACATAATACCTGACCATGACATCTACAACCACTAATGTAAATTTAATGTTTTTCCTCACAGTCGAAATGAAAAATAGTATGTTTAACTCGGGTGAAAGCACCATTTCACTCTCGAATTATTGGCGCTCTCACTGCGTTCGAGCGCCAGAAACATCTCGAGTGATATGGGTCGCTTTCTCCCCTTGTATAACAATCTACTATTACACTCTATTTGATCGGCAAAGTTCAATTACACGTCATGTAATGTTGACATAAAGTGCCTTATCTCCACTCACGGGCCGGTTATACTGTATGAAAATCCATTACTCGATAGTCGGTAATGTGACACACTTTGCCTGCACCTTCATCCAGCGCAGAGGAGATAGTTCGAAAATCGAACGCTACCACGTGCCGGTAGCCAAAAAAATATTGCGTAATTATTGGTACAAGAATATTTGAAATGACTTGTTAAAAGCAAGGATGGGCAGCTAATTTCAGTTGATGTGTATTTTTTTTAACTGATTTAATTGGTGCATACATCCGACTTATTAGTAAACATCATTTTATTTGCCGCACAGAAAGAGTGTAAAGCAGAGTATTCACCTCGGGCATAAAGGTGTCTTTGTCTTGGGCGAACTTAAATCTTTTGCTACACTTAGGATTTTCTATTACCCGTAAACCCGTTAATGCCGTCGCTTCGCTCGGGCATTAAGTCTACAATCCTTACGCTTCGCTCGTGATTGAAGGTGGCGCCCGCGCCGAAAGACACCATTTTACGCCCTAGGTGAATAATCTACTATTAAGATGAAGGGTCATCACTTTTGGTCTGTTTTTGGGCACTTACATATTTAACTAAGCAAAGCCAGTGTGATTATTTGCAGCCATATTTAGCAACGTATAATGATGAAGACTAGGGTTTGACCATCCATGTGTGCAGGATGTGTCCGATGGAGCGCCGCGCGGTGGTGTGCCGCACGGCCGAGGGGTGCGCGCCCCTGTTCGTGGCCTGCAAGCGCGGCAACGTCGAGCTTGTGGAGTACCTGGTGCATGTGTGCGATGCAGATTTGGAACAGCGTGGGGTTTATGAGGTGAGGAATGTTGCTGGTGATTACAAAGGAAGACGAAGTGTTTAAAGCTTAATGATTTTATTGCGCTTTTATTGGTTCACACCAAACCCACAGATAAAACATTTTTTTCATTGAATACCCTAGAATTATGAATAGATTCTCGTTAATTTCTATATAGTTCAAAAATCACATAAAAAAGCATGGAACATGTGATACTTGTGAATATGATCCAGTAAACTTAACAAAATATCAAAGCAATTTCTTTTATTTATATTGTGAATATCACTGTTTAGGTCAAGATTAAAGATAACACCTGAACTAAGAAGATGAATGAATATAGAATCTGAAGATTATTTTCTGTGAAGTGTTAAAGGGTTTCACATGGGTAGCACACACGCGTCTTCAGTGTAAAGAGTCCCAGCGAGGTCCGTCCGCCACCCGATCGGACCCGCCTGCGCCGGCGCCCGTGCTGACTCCGCGATTGCTAACAAAAGTCGTAATATATTCTTTTAAACTTTCATGGTCACTAACATTAGAATAGTTAGATATCATCGAGATAGAGATAGATAGTGTCGAGAACAGATGCGAGAAAATAGTGAGTTTGTGGACAATGGTATCGGCGGCGAGCGGAATAAACGTCTTCGAAGGAGGGTAGAAGCACGGGGGTGAAACACCGCCAACTTCCAAACTCCGGGCTACCCTGAGAATGTCTAAACAGAAAAACCCAGGTCTATGTTTTTGACCCGATCCGGGAATCGAACCCGGGACCTCTGGGCGCAGCCGTCGCTTTAAAATGCGACCCTCTCACCGCTGCGCCACCGAGGCAGTTTAATAGGCCGAAATATAGGATGCTCATAAATAATAAGGCACATGGTAGCAATCCCGCATCTACTATTCTAAGAAGTCGTAATGTTCCAGGTGGCAGACGACCGCTCCGTGCACACGGTGACCCCTCTCTGGTGCGCGGCCGTCGAAGGTCGCCTCGAGGCGCTGCGCGTCCTCGCCGAAGCCGGCGCCGACGTGAACGCGTCCAGCGACAGCGGCTCCACGCCCGTGCGGTCCGCGTGCTTCATGACGCACCTGGACGTGGTGCGGTTCCTGGTGCTGCGCGGCGCGGACATACACCGGCCCAACCACAACGGCGGCACTTGCCTCATCAACTCCGTGCAGTCCGTGCGCCTCTGCACGTTCCTGCTCGAGCACGGCGCTCAGGTTTGTGTCATACTTTCTGCTCTTATTTATTTAGAGTCACCTACAAGAAGCGTTATCCACAGCCAAGAGTATTTGTTGTTGTTGCTTGGATTGCCAGATAAGATGGTTGTCGATCAGGTCAAGATAGCTTGATCTTTTTCAATGAACGGGCGTTGCTTGGGATAGTTACCTATCAGGTTGGTTATCATCATCATCACCATTGGTCTTGACTGATGATTTTTGCAGTGTCATGGTGGTCTGCTTTGGAGGGTGCATCGTGTTCTCTCCGGTGACTAGAAAGTACGAAAGCACACGCGCAATTTTTGGTTTCTTATTCCATCTTCAAGAATTTTTGACACCTATTGGTATGAGCAAGAATCAT
>CAUZXH010000078.1:0-17561 GCA_963584085.1 Pyrausta aurata | reverse complement strand
TGTCATGGTTTTTTTTTTACACACTGAAATTCATAACATTTCAAATCATCATCATCATTCTCTTGCCCTGTTCCCAGTTTATCTAGGGTCTGCGCAGTATGTTTCACGCTTCCGTTTAACATTACAAATATGGAAAGCTAAATTAAAGACAAAGGTTTCTTTATCGTTTCAGTAATCCTTTAATAATATCAAAGTTTTTTATTTACTAGTCGTCTCCCGCGACGTCGCCCGCGTATATTTTGGATGTCCCGTGAAATGGTTCAAGTAAATTAATGGTTTAAAATAATTACTATCGAGGTCACCCACACCACGCTTAAAATACTCATTAATATCAGCCTGAACTATAAAAATGACTTGACTATCATGTGTTAGAAAGTAAGAAAATAGTAAGGCAAAAGTAGTTAATAGTAATCTCTCATTTAGATGCAATACTTTTTTCGGCGAAGTTCACTATCAAATATACTGAGCATTGAACTTGGCTATCATTTTTCACATTGATGTTTTTGTTGGGATATCATAACTTTTTATAGAAATATTTATTTGCTTATTCATAAATCATTAATACATATTTTGTGCAAGCTTCCATCCACTTAATTATTAAGGTTTCAGACCCTACAATTAGAAAACTTTCTTTTGTTTTCAGATTTTTTCCTTCGCTTACACATTATTACCTAGCTAGATGCCATATTTCAACTGTCTAGGTTTGTTAATTAGAGCACCGCACCCACACAATTACTTTGATAAACCATATATGGTTGTGCCATGTTTGACTTTTTGTAGTCTAGCTTATAGACCTTTTTTACTATAAAACTGTAATTTGGCATGGGTTTCTTTATATCCTAATCACACCGCCTAAAATATGTATTTTAAAATATTTTTGAGACACCTCCCTACAAGGTATGAATTATGATGAGCATGAGTTCCTGCACCGAAAGGGCAACACCAGGGTTTATCTCATGAATCGTGATAGTAAGACAGTTGAAATTTTCAGAAAGGATGTATTCATGTTGCCGTTGAAAAAACAAAAACTTAAAAAACAGTTTTTTTTTCAGGTTGCTCTCATACAACTTATCTACTCTAATAATGATAATAATGAGGGGCTGCCCCATTATTAGGACTTCATATCTTTTGTATGGGACTCCCTGACAACAGATATGATGTTTATGCCATTTTCATAGATAATGGTACGGAACCCTTCGTGACCCCGAAGCGCCATTTGGCGCTAACTACAAGATTAATAGAATTATTATGTGTCACAAATACCAAAGTTGTTTTGAATATTCAGTAACAGCAATTTGAGGAACGGTTATAAAAATAAAATTAAGACAGTCTCCACACATTTTCGACAGAACAAAATTGAAAAAATTATTCAGATTTGACATTTCTGAATGTAAATATAATTGGATTATACTGAGTAATCTCCATGTTCGTCGCTTAAGTCCATGTCACCAAATAAGACATAGATAGTCAATGCATTATTACTACACGATTCAGAAAATGTGTACGTACGTACGTAAATAACATGGAAACCTGAGTTCCATACACGAAGAGAGCTAGACCGACCTTAATTTAACCTCCAATGTTTGTATTTTGTCACAGGAGTCTAGATGTAAATAAATAAATAAAATTAATATAGACCTATCACCCTTTGATTAAAGTAAAATAGCGGAAGATAGGTGACGCGCCACTCGAACGTGGACCGCTAAAATCAGGCCCCCGTCGCCTAATTGCGTCCAGTTACAATCGGGATTGCGTGCGCGGATGACATACGTAAGACGTGTGACGTGAAGAGAAAAATATTATTTTTTCGGGTTAAACGTAACCAAAATGCCTTCGTGTGCTTTCATACGTTGCCCAAACCATTCTAAAAGGAAAAACTAATCGCATGGAATCACATTTCAGTCGTAAGTACACGAAAACTTTAATTTCTAAATTTATTTGTAAACGCAGTCTTTTTTTGACAGCCATTTTTCAGGGCGAGAAAGAAATATACGATTCATTGATGTGCGACTAGTTAGGTATGATGATGATTGATGACACATAACGCAACAAATGCTGCTTGTTGAGATTTGTCTACGCGGTACCGTTAGCATAAAATGTCGATCATAATAAATTTATATAATTTAACTTTTACCTGATATTGATTGTTGCTTCTTGATTAATTTTTGTAAAATAGTATTCAACTTCAATAATGTAAACAATAAAATAATTATGTACTCAAGTTTGTTACAAAAATGACTGTATTAACGTGAAGCTTTTTATAATACGCACCTAATTTGTATAATTGCAGGTCTCTTACGGATACATCGTTGCGTGACGTCAGCGCCATCTATTCATCATGTCAACTGCAGCGGGCCAAGTAGTTATTCATTACAAAATAAATTAAACTTGGAAATCATTAATTGGAAAAATCATGTTTTAACAATAAATATTTAAAAATAAACCTATATTTTGTTTTATTTTTGGTAACCCTACTCACGCCAAACATCACTCGACATTTCAAAATAGTAAAGTAATAATAACAAGTAATTTATTAGTTTTCACAAAAAACATGGAACACAATTTCGATCCGATTTGTCTGCTGACGCTTCTTGATTCTTATTGCAAGGAGACGTCAACGTGACAAGAGACATCTCAAAGCGCGCGTTTGTTTCGCTCGCACTACCGTCGTAAGAAATGGGTTTGTCTCTGTCGTCAGTAGCGTAAAGTTACACCGCTGTGTGGGTATCTGGTATGTAGTAGTGAGTAGTGCCATTTTTTAGCTGACAATTAGTATGACATGCCGTATCTTCCGCTATTTTACTTTAATCAAAGCTATCACCTAATAATTTTCTCCCTCCCTCAAATTCATATAATATTTTCTCGTCTCCAATATACTAGAGTCACCAGGGCACAGCTTTAGCATTTGAGATTACTGCTAAACCTACAGTTATGGTTTAGCTCTGATTTTTCCAAATAGAGAAAATGTTCAAAACTACAATAATTTGACATGAGTGTTTTATGCTTTTTGTTTATATTGTTACTATAGAAACGGATTCATCTCTACGATTGGTACAAAAATATAGTTAATTTATTCACAACAATTATATATGTCGCTACAGCCTATCTCTTTTTATTTTGCTTAACACGTAGAGGTTGGGGGTTCCATCCTCATGGCATTGAGGAGATTTATCCGCATGGTGATGATGTTTTTGATACTAATTTTCTTTTTGAAATTTATTTTCATTGTTATGTAGTTTTTTTAATAGGATTTGCTACTTTAAAAAAAAACTAAAAATTTAATTAGTTTTTATTTTTATTTTTTTTTATTTTAAATGTTAAAATGTCCAAAAATTAAAATAAATACTTATTTCGTTTTTTAAAAAAATATTGTGACTATGTAGAAAAATATTCATGATACCCCCGATTTGAACTCGCGACCTTTGATTAGTATAAGACTGGTGCTGATCCAACTGAGCGTGACGCGGCGCGGCGAAATTAGCTATTATTAGTTCTTAGGTGTTTTACGTAATTAAGTACGCAAATAAAATTGCAAAAATTGACATAGGTCCAGCGTTCGCAGTGGCGTCAAGGGGAATGAGGAAATGGTGTCTCGTGCTTGTCATTTGAATAAAAAGATAGCGCTATTTCTGCTTGCATGTATAGAACAGAGATGACACGACGATCAACTGTTGCGTCAAAGTCGTTGCGCGAATCACCATCGTCACAAGTGTGAGAATCACTAAATCAGTGTTTTATGAATGAAAATGTTAATAAAACTGGAAAAAAACGATTGGACGCCCTAAACATCTTTGGTGTCTAAAGTAATCTTAAAAAGACAATTGGAAGAATTTGCTGCTTGTAAGAAAGAATACAGACTAATGAAAAAAATGGACCTTTCTTTGCCTGAACATAACACCGATAAAAACTAAAAAAAAAACATTTGATTCATAGCTGAGATCTCACTTATGTGGTCAAAATGTATATTCTTATAATCCCCTGTTCCTCACATCTGTGTAGCTTGAGCAAATCAAGATCAAAAAAGTCGAAATAGGTCAAATAAAGTGTTTTTAGATATTTCGTTATTCTGATCTAAATAACAAACATTTTGAAATCATTTTAACATGTATATGTGTAGAATGGAATTACCTACTAAAATATGTGATTTTCATAAATATAAGTCCAATAATTTGAAAACTACATAGAAAATACGAAAAAAAAGGGGCCCACTTCTGAGACAATTATTATCGAGCAAAGTAATTACAATCGTGTTTCCAACCACAATCCAGCTTTCTAGTAATCTTTTTCTATAACATATATAGATTCGAGATTTAAATAATTAGTGTTTCCATGTTTAAACTCAATCGAAACATCGTAAAAATGGAATATCTAAGCCTTAACTATTTATGTTTTATTAGTGTTAAGAATTACAAACATTTTGGCATTATTTTCCGCACAGTGCAATTTCAGTTTCTGATCATTAAATATTATGTAACATAACAATCATTAAGTAATTATTATAACCATAATAATTATGTAGAAGAAATACGTCAATATATTTTTAAAGAGTCCTATTGTATTTTCGGTTTTATCATACTGTATCTTTCAGACATATCTACCCTTTTACCAGTTGTAATATTACGTTTTTGAAGGAAGAGCTTAATGTAAACTTTTG
The DNA here is from genome assembly GCA_963584085.1 of Pyrausta aurata. Taxonomy (NCBI): domain Eukaryota; kingdom Metazoa; phylum Arthropoda; class Insecta; order Lepidoptera; family Crambidae; genus Pyrausta; species Pyrausta aurata. The sequence goes on along the minus strand of CAUZXH010000078.1, from coordinate 12,907 downwards.
TTGGGTTTCTGTTAATGGAATTGTAATTAGTATAAATGATAATAAGTATAGATAATTTTATTACGAGCTTCCCAATTCCCAAAGTTTGGAATTTTTAGTGCTTTGTTGTCTGATTTCATAATTTAACTATGGGATTAGTGAGAGTAAATGATAAATATAATCAGGTTTTTCTGATTACAAGAATTATTAAAATTGAAAATTAAAGCCTCAATTTGGATAGAATTTATCGATACAAAAATGAAAGACCAAAAATTGATATTTTGGAAATGTAAAATTTATTGCATATACGACCTTATCATTTAAGCTGGTTAGATGGATAATATAATAAGGGAATGAATTCGCGGTTGCTGTTTGTTAATAACTTGTTCATGTTATACATTGACGACATCATGATAATAGGAGAGTGTTACTGTAGAGGACGCTGTGTTGGTGGGCTCGTGATAATTGCTAGACCCTGCTTCCTTTGACCCAGGCCCCGGACACCCGATGTAGCTACCAATGCAGCCCAAGAGTGCATAATATTATGCCGCATTGGCGTGTACAGTGATACTCTTACATTTTATAGTAAACTAGGACCAAAATATTTATCGAATTCTCTGTTTGTAATGGTAATAATATATTATGTTGTTTTTAATTTTAAATGACGTTTATTCTATCTACTCTCGTGACTAACTGTAAATGTAATTAATTAATGGCTAAAAATAAAACAGTAGACCGTCTCGTGAGATTTATGTTTTAGAAGCATTTAACATAAATTTTATATATGTAGATGATATCATTATTTTTAATATGATGATGCAATTTTGATTAATGGGTTATAATAATAAATTGTCTAAAAACATTTTTTATTTTATTGAACTAACTAACCTATCTGAGTTTGGAATGAGCATTAAGGATAAAGGTACATTTAGTTTATGTCAACATATCTTAAAGTTAACCCAACAAACTCCATGATTTTGTGCTAGTGGTTATTGAGACCACAAATAATTTATTTTTGAGAAATCTATAGTACTTATAATTTTAATTAAACTGCTTTAGTTAGATAATATTCAGAACATTTTATTTACAGAATAATAACTTGCTTACAATGTTTTAGTTAGCATTTATAAACATTAAAGTATTTTTTTATTATTTGTTCTAAAACTATCTACCCTCTCTCACAAATAATATCTACAATACTAGGCTCCATCAACTGAGGATCAACACATCTCAGTTGGGCTGATGCTAATGCGTCTTCCAAGAGTGCATTCAGCAGCCTCTCATCATTGCCCATGCAAGACAATCTCTGCTGGAGAAAATGCACATCAACTTGGAGTTGTTGCAGCCCATGTCTGCCGAAAGTGCGAAGTCTGACGCATTCCACTAATGCCTTAAGAGCCACCTTTAAGGCGCCGTTTGATAATGCAGCCCTATCTGCACCTGCAGGGCTAAAAACCTCAATTCTTTCAGAAAATATCCTGTTGATTGGGGAAAACGAGGATGGAGCTCGCGACCAAATTGTCCGCCTGCTGGAGTCACTTGAAGGTTTAATGCTTGTAGGGAACAGCTGTGAAGCAGCACTATCTGCACTAGCCAAGGTCTCGACAACCCTTCTGCATACAGCTCTAGGTCCCCGCGGTTCTGGGGCTCTCAACCAGTCTCTAGCTAGTACTGACACCCTCAACATTTGGGCAGCAGTTTGACCTATAAATACCACCTCTGAGTCCAAAGCAGCTTGAGCAGCTGTTGACAAGTGAACCATCACACTATTTGTGTCTCTATTCTCCAAAGTAAGCCCAGGCGCAGATTCTTCTAAGAGCTTCACCAAATGACTATGCAGTGTAGTGACTCCATTCTCCTGCATTTCTAAACATAACTTGGCTAGTATGAGCAATAGTTCAAATGGAATGTTATTATTGGAGGTCTGCAGACAAGCCATCTTCTTCACCATGTCTGAAAGGTTTGCCATGGTTTCAGATATGACTTTCCAGCAGGTGTCTGCCACAGCATTAGCACACCAGGCCTTGAGTCCAAAGGATAATGTGTTCTGCAGAAAAGCCATCAAATCTAGAAGAGATGCCTGAACTTTTTGCATTAAATATACTTGTAATGAGTTCAAGATATCTTTCAGATCTGTATTCTCTGTTCCCTTGCTTGCTAAAGACTGTCTCACTTTCATTAGACTTTCTTTGAATTGTGTTTGTATGGACTGTTGAAGTATAGTAGCTTTATGGTTGATGCATTGTATAACCATATCAACAGCTTTATTAGCCATTGTGTCGCTTGATATTATTTCAGTCATTGCCTGGAGCTTTCTGAAGAACTTGTCTAAGCCTCTGATCAGCATTTCTGTGCCAATATTCTCTGGTCTTTTAGCTACTTCCTCAAAGAGATGAAAAATTTGCAACATAATCTTGTCAGCAAACTCTGGAATATCAGTGTGGTCTTCATCATCAAACATTTCATGGTAACATGATATTATTATACCTAGGTCAGCTAACAATGTGTTGTTACATTTCTCTACCCATTCTAAAATATCAGTGCTATCAACAATGCTATTTAATGTTTGCAAGTGTTTATCTAGTCTGCTCTCTGCACAGCTCAAAAATATTTCTTTCAATGAAGTATCTGTTTCTTGGAGTTGTCTCAGTAGCCCAACACTTTCAGCCAACTCAGAAGCTGATGTCTCAGGGCTAAGTAGTCTATCCCGAAGAGTTTTCTTAAGACCATAGATTATTTCAGAACACTCAGTCTGAATGCTTTGGAATGAAGGCTGGTTCCCATACTTCTGTAACACTCTTTGAGCGTGTGTGTAGTCGTGAACGGCGTCTGCATATCGACCTTCCGAAATAGCTTTATTCAACTGAGAAGGCAATAGAAATAAGAACTGAAGTTTGTCCAACAACTGTCTGGTGCCACACAATCTACTCACATTATTCCCGCTTTCTTTCAGAGATTCGGAGATCTGGCCACTGAAGGTAGTGATTTTATTAATATTCTCGCTAAGCTTGTTCATCTCCTCTTGCATTATTTTGAAGTCTGAACGCATTTTCCGAACAGTTTCTGTGGCGGAAATAAATTTGTTGTAGTTCTCGTAGACAAGGGTTTGCATTTCTGACTGTAAGAATTGGCTCTGGGTAACAATTTCAGCCTCTTTGTCCATCACTTGCCGCAAAGTAGCGCACTTCATCAGGCATTCCAAATACATGTCGGGGTTGAAGTTACTGCCGTCTATATTCAATGGGTTTTCACCATTTTCACTTTGTTCAGCCATTGTGAGCTTGGGTAAGCTGCAACAGAGCCAAAACCTTCGTTTCTTGCTAATTCAAAGTAAAAAACTAAACCGTAGTTTAATGTGTCTAAATCTTAGCTAGATATCGTCTCAAAAACGAATTTAACAGTTCTTAACTTGCAAAAGGTCTTTCCTTTCCATGAAGTCAGAAATAATCCTGCGTTAATAAAATAAATTTATCACGGAAAATAAAGTAAAAATTCGTAAATATTTTTGCAAATTGTTTTTTCTTTACCTTTTGACGTAATTGACATTTTAGTTTTTGACGGTTTTTTTTTACAATGCAGTGATGCGATATCCATTATGAAAGTAAATATCAATCCGTTAGTCGATTTTTAGACTATGGGCGACTCGCCCCCCTCCTTTTTTGAGTAGCTGGGTCAACTGGGTTTAGCGCGGGAAACGAGATTTCTTCATTTTATTAGTTGGTTTTTTCGAGTAAATTATTGTGGTTTTGTGCTGGAATTACCATAATAATGTGTGCTATGGAAGAAATCAATAAAGACAAAGTGAGAAATAAAGTAAAGCGCGTTCTGATCCTGGATCGCGCGTTCTCTGATTCGGATCGCTACTCCCGCTAAACTCCCTTGTTGAGCATTGTAATGCGAACCAGCATCGCATTTCAATGTATTAGGTAAGGTTAGGCTAGTTTAGTGTTAGTTGTAGTGATAAGTGTAAATATAGAACTTTTATTAAAATGATGATTGTCTGTATGGCTTTGTGACCAAGGACGTTAAACTTGTATGTAAAAAACCGGTTAAGTGCGTGTCGGACCCGCGCACTGAGGGTTCCGTGCCACCCTTAACTGAATTCAGGGTCCACTTACTTTCACTTAACGAAAACATCACAATATATTGCGACAGCAAAAATATCTATGTTTTTCATAGTGTTTGTATGAAAAACAAAGTTATATTTGCGGTTGATAAAAATGTGCAATATCTCAAAAACTACTGGTTCGATCTCCTTCAAACCAATTTTCGTTGCAAGTTTTTGTTGAGATCTACATCATATATTTTTTTCAAAATTTTCACTTTCTTAGTTCAAAAGTTAGAGGGGGGGGGGACGCCCATTTTACCACTTTGGAAGCGTCTATATCTCAAACCTTACACTTTTAGAAAAAATGGTTTTAGAAACCTCCACATCATTTTAAAAGACCTATCCATAGACAGCCCACACGCATATGTTTGAGTAAAAAAAATTTTTTAGGTTTTAGTTTCATGTATGCGAGCCCCCCCTTAAATATTATTTTTTCTTACTTTTTGTATCTGAATCGGAAAGCGGTAAACATAATACACCTACCTACCAAGTTTTATCTATATGATGCTTATAGTTTCAGAATAAAGTGGCTGTGACATACGGACGGACAGACAGACAGACAGACAGACAGACTTGACGAAACTATAAGGGTTCCGTTTTTTGCCATTCGGCTACGGAACCCTAAAAAGGGGTCAACTGGGCCCTCCCTCATTTCAGGGAAAAGTTGAAAGAGAAGGTCATTGGTCCCATTCCCATCCCATGATGTGAGATGATGAACATGACTGCCTCTAGTTGGTGTAGCAGTTAGTTTGCTGGGGACCCAAGGGGTCCCGGGTTCGAAACAAAAATATGTTTCTGGCTTTGAGTATATAGCCCCCTGGAGATGCCAATACGGACACGCGTCTAACAAATTTTTTCACCACTTTTAGGGGGGAGTGAGGTAAACACGTACAGCACACCACCATTAGATGAATAACTCAACAGACACAAATTTTGCTGTGGCGATAAACGCACACTACAAAAAAATTCAACACATGAAACATTACACGCACACAATCAGAGTTTTCACGTAACTACGCAGCATACATACGAACAAGATAGTGATGTGACACGCGAAGAATGAGTCAGATCAGTTTGCTGAATGAACTGAATGATTCTCGCTGAAAATTTCTTTCATGTAATTTTTTATAAATTCAAGTTGTGAATATGTGTATATTTTTAAGAAATAGTAATCCTGATACATAGTGACTTGATCGGTGATTGATTGTTGTCCATTACAGCGAAATAACCCCAACAAATGAATATTTGGATTTGGACTAATCTACCTGTTAAATATTCATTTAAGCCTCTTAATATATGATATATATTCACTAATGAGCTTCAAATTACACATTTTGATTATTCTATTCTATAAACGTTAATTTACGTAAAAAGTTAAGACAGAATAACACAGGTAATGCATATCTACGAATATTTGTCTCAAGAAATCATTTTTCGTTTTACACTGGCTGCATTAGGATTGCACTAGGGTTGTCCTGGAACAATAATAAATAATAATGAAAAAACCGATTTGAAAAAAACTAAAAAGCCAAACATAAATGTTTGTTTTTTAAGTCGGTTAAAAACCGATATGTACGTACATATCGGTAGAACCCAAAAGCCAATAATTTAATGTGATTAAAGGAAATATGCAGCAGCTGGCAGATCTATACTTAAACCACTCAAGGATATCAATAAGGCTTTTAGACTTACAATTACACATTGTGAAGATTGGGTAACTGCTTCAGCTGTTGCTGCAGCTGAAGCACTGGCAGTATTCAATATTGTTGGTTAAATTTTTGCATGTTGGTTCAAGTTGGTTCAGTTACTTGTGATGTAGTGTTAAAAATAATAAAGCAACTAATATACTACACAAAAATTGGCGAAAAGAATACAAAGTTGAGGGACAAAACACGAAAAAGGGGAGCAATAGACAAAAATCGGGAGTTTTTATAAAATAAATTAAAAGTCCGGTAACTTAACGGTAAAGTTTTGAATATAGGGTTCGATAGTCAAATCAGTCAGGCATGACGTAAACTGCCACGTCTTACAGGATTTAGGTCGACTTAACCTGTAAGCCTGTAGCCCTGTATATAGTACTAGCTTTTGCCCGCGACTTCGTCCGCGTCTAATAGTGACTTCTTTCTCCCGTTTTTTACACATTTACCACTATATCTTTGCTCCTATTGGTCGTAGCGTGATGTTATATAGCCTATAGCCTTCCTCGATAACTGGACTATCCAACACAAAAAGAATTATTCAATTCGAACCAGTAGTTTCGGAGATTAGCGCGTTCAAACAAACAAACAAACAAACAAACTCTTCAGCTTTATAATATTAACTCGTCAAGTATGTGTAAACGAGACACAATAAAAATTCCATTGTTATGCGACTCTCGGCATTCGATTGATACCTGAATGATTACGTATAGATATAACATATTATACAGTCATAATCCCGGACCAAATGTATTCCTTTTACCTCGAAATATTTTTATAGCCAACAATAATTCTTTTCATTTTCAGACTAAATTTCAACATCGTATGACCAGAGGATATGAAAGTATTTTTTTCTTATTTACCGTACAAGATTTAAATATAACATACATTATACTTACTACTTAATTCAAAATCTAATTAAAAAAACTGATTATAAAACTAACTCCAGTAAGGCCAGTGAGTGAATGATTATGTTGAGTCACATCACTAAGACCGATTCACCTCCGTACCACTGTATTCATGTTTACATTTTTCTGTCGTTTACGTATCGCAACGGTTTTTTCTTTAAATGGAAATTGTACTTAAATACACATTTAATAGTTACTAAAAATACTTAACTATGGTAGGAAACGCGATCTTGTTGCGAATTTGAGCTGTCAGATCGCCTTTTACATGAGAATACTTGTGCAGTACCATTTTTCAAGAGAAGCGTCACGCGATACGGAACGATGCAAAATGGCGGTGTAGCGACTTCAAGTAGTTTTATATAACGCGTTTGAACAGTTGACCAACGTACTTTGCCGGAGGGGGTCGCCCGTGTATGGCATCTCCAGGGGCTATATACTCAAAGGTTTCTGGGTTTGTCTGAGTCAGGAAGTTGGTAGTGAATAGTGATGACAACCCCGTGCCACGGAAAGCACGTTAAGCCGTTGGTCCTTCGCCTGATCTCTCATGGTATGAAGTATTGGACAGATAACGGTAACCAGCACTAAATAGGACATTGTGTGTGATCCAAGCAGTTTAATATTAAAAGAAGAGACATAATAAATGTGAATAAAACTTTGATCATTAACAATGAATTAATAATTTTAAAAAATAGTTAATGCATTTTCAATAGTCATTTTGTATTAATGCGTTTCGCAATACAACGTCTAAAACTGATTTCTGAGACGTTAAATTTCACGCTTTTGTGCTCAAGCTGATTTTGAAGAGACAGCGATTTGCATCGGACTGTAAACGAAAACGTACTTAGTTTGCCATGCTAAAATACCTTTCCAGTTTGTACGTGATAACAGTTCTTTTATATAGTCTGACAAAGAAAACTAACTTCGCTTTTTATACTACCTACACTATGGATATTATATTATAGTAACTTCCTACACAGAACGAACGAACAGGCATACAAACCAGAAAATTTGGAAAGCAAAATATTTATTTAAATCCTTTTTATAAATTCTTAGCTTATAACTATAATATAATTTGTTCTTTGGGCTTACACCTAAAGGTTATTTACAATTATTATTAATCCTGCATTTACCTAACTCGAAACACAGCTTTTGATGGAGACTGATGTTACCAACATAGCAACCAAGTTCATGAACAATTTTCACATGTTTATTGATAAAAGATAAAAAAAAATATAATAATTAATTAATAAAATTAACAAAACTAAACCCTGTCATCTTTAACAATTCTAATGATTTGCATCTAATTCTAGGCTTTCTGTGAAATATCACTTTGATCTATAATTGGTTTTCAGGCTTTTATTTAATTTTGGAATGCAATAAACCAATAGGTTTTCGAAAAATCCGCCAATTGCTTCACAACTAATTGTACCTAAAATAAAACAAAATCCTTTCACAACATATTAAACAAACAAAGCCAGAAAATGCACACACAGCATAATAATAATATGTCTCTTGGTACAAAATTCCGAAGGACGAATATTTGTATGGTAGATGAATAAAATTGTGTGCAGCGATCCTGGCCTGTCATTAAAAGTTTATTAATTAAAAATATTGCAAGCCTTTCTTATAATTTAACGAAACTAAAAGCTATTTTTTTACGATTATTACATAAATTGACTTGATATCGCATCACGCATAAGTTTCACTAATTTAAATAATAACGATAAATTGACTGCCTACTACATTGTTGCATTAAATTATTGCACTAAACATTCTCAATAAGTTCAATTTAATTACAAGCTATTCCAAAATCTAAACTAAAAAATAAACTTATTATTGCCTTTAGAAAGTTATTAAATAAACATTCGAATGAATCTCATACACAATCTTTAAAAAAAAGTTAATGATTACGTCATCAACTTGGAAAGAACCTCAATTATCCACCTCGGATAATATCATGAATGCTTTTATATTTAATGAAGGAACGTACACTACTTAAACTATAAATGCGGCACATTTGAATATACATAAAGTCGGGCCGATTCTGATGTACCATAAAACTGAATCTTTACCATCTTGAAACCAGATACTTGATAATGTTATGTAAATTATACCTTTTCAATGCATATTATAACGCAAAGGAGACATTTTTTTCTGGGCCCAGTAGCAACTTGTAGCGTCTAATAATGACATTGCACCCTAAATTAATAACTTATTTTTTTAGACAATTAGACGAAAGATAACGTTTAAATGAAACCGGAATAATAAAATCGAAATAAAAGATGCGTTGTGTTGACTATTTTTCATCACGCCATTCTTCCTTACAAATACGTGTAAAGGAACGACGGGCTGGTCAATATAAAAACAATATAAATTATTTCAAGTACGTGATTTTGTTTAGATCACGTTTATTCTACTTTTATTTATTTTAAACAATTGGAATCTGCTTATATAATATTTTAATTGCTTTTTTAAGATTTTTGCATAAAATGGTTATCTAGTAAAGCCGTGGAACGGATAGCAACTCTGACAGTTATCACTGACATTGACAGGAATGTCTGGAGTGTCATTTGTCACACTTTACATTTGGCGTTTGGATTTCCGTCACCTTCCATTTGTTTTGAATTGAGTGTTTGTTTTCTCCGGAGTTTTAACGAAAAATAGAAGCAAAAAGTATCTAGTACGGCCCCCATTCCACTAAACCGTTATTGTGTAACTGTGCAGTGAGATTTCAACGACTGTGATTTTTAGAAACGACTGAAAATTTGCGTCAACTGGTACGTGTCTGGATTTAAGTTATAATGAATTTTCAAATATTCCCGTTAGATAACGAAAAACTAATATTGTTAATGTTTTTAGGACATTATAAGGAACAATTTAATATATGTTTTATTACTAGACGTCACAATTTATGGGTGGGCCCATCCTCCATACAAGAAAAAAATGTCTCCTTTAGGTATTATATAGGTAATTATATTTTAAGGCATTTTTTTAAACTCAATAAACTAACATAAAATATATTACGTAGTAACACTTCAAACCGCTATTTACATACATACATTGCATAGATGAAAGGCACTCGATAATTTTGAGTTAATTTCATCTAATATATTCGTACTTTTGCTGCGTCTAATATAGCGGCAAATGCATTAACGTATCAGGGTATTAATACCTTTAACATTAACGTGTCCATGAATATTATACAATGTAAATACGTAAATTAAAATTATCAAAAGCACAGCGTAGGACGTCCACCTGCAAGATGGACAGGCGATCTTGTAAAGATCGCAGGATCACACTGGAATTGAACTTACATAATGCACTTACATTCTATCTAAGAGAAACAGATTTATTTGGATTCCGTGCATGATGTCAAACTTACGTACCTACATACACCAACAGTCTACGCACATCACATAACTCTGGGAAAGTTTCCCGGAAACTTACTGTATATTTAATCAAAGTTCCCGGGAATGGCACATCAGTAATTCCAGCAGTGGACATCTTGCGGCTGATAATTGTGATGATAACGGTGCATAAGTTTGTTTAAAACAAGGATGCTATCAAGAACTTTGACGCACCGTTATCTAGCACAAACTATAATATATCCACATCAAACATGATGTAATAAGATTTACAATCAAAACATCGGATAAACAATAATGGTAGTAACACTTCTGATATGGCAGTTTACAAGAAACATTTTCTCTTATAAAGAGATCTAAGAAATACAAAATTGTAATTTCGCAAACTATATTAAATTACAACCATAATCTCCGTCTTCATACCATGACAGCCTATTTGTCTCTACGTTGCGGGAGCCAAATAGCTAGCAAATCTTTGTACAACTTGAGTATTCAAACAATTAACATAAATCGGCTATCCAAACCATTCAGCCAATGTGATTGGTTGATACGAATTAGCCAATCACAACAGATTTTGATAATTATAAAAAATATAATCTAATAATCAAAAGGAGATAGATCATTGTGTGAAGTGGCAAAGAAATAATGACTCCATGTCACATATTATTTGTATGAAAAACTTTGCCTTTCATTGCAATACCGCACATATTACAACAGCATTAGATACTGTATTGCTTAGCTTGATGTGTTCTCACTTATAGCAACAGCAGCAACTTTTATTGGCATCAACTTTTAATCAAGGAATAAAAGTTCTAAGTATGGTGATCACTATATTGCCACTGACATAATTTATTTAACTCGTCAAGTATGTGTAAACGAGACACAATATAAATTCCATTGTTATGCGACTCCCGGGTGTCGTTTGATACCAGCCTGATTAATGGTAATAGCTATACAGCATTAGCTTATGTCTTAGTCATTCCGTCCTTAGCCTAAGCGGGTCTAAAAAGGGCAAATCACTGGCCGACTTACATTCTATCTGGTGGAACACCTTTAATGGAACTTCTTTGACTTTGTTCGGTATTTTTGGCGGTTGTTTGACGGGAGTTTTCTTAGGGATCATGGAAACTGGGACGAGTTGTCGACGGCCTATTTTGTCGGAATTTTGTCCTTCGTCCGCTTCTAATGCCGTTTCTACGTCGATGAGGGCGTGGTTGCGACACTGTAGTAACGCTGCCAACTGGAAAGAAAGGTTGGCTGTTAGTTGTAGGGTAGAGTTGATCGGACATGTCATACAAATATTATTGCTTGAGTGATTTAGAATACATTAGAATATAGGTAAACCACTCTATTGAGATTTCGCCTGCGGGGCGGCGAGGTGCGGGGGTGAGAATCGCGGGCGGGGGTACACCCGCGCCCCGCAAGCGAGGTCTCAATGCAGCGGTCTACCTATTGGTACATAGAAGAAGGAAAAAAGTTGAGCTAGAAGAAAAAAATACACATCGTGTGTTTTTTGTCCTGTCTGTGCCGTGTGCCTGCGTTAGTTATCAGCTCTTTACTTAATTTTTATATGCGTCGCTAGTTGTGTTAACCGTTTCTTGACGAGGACGGCGTGGTGGTTAAACAACCTAGGCTAGGCTTTGCAATATTTAACTTTAATCATACTGTAATATCTGATCGACCGAGCTCAGCTCGGTACTCTCAACAAAGTTCAGATTCACCCGAACCCGGGTGTCAGAGATTTGGGATCGCGGATTAGCCACCTGAGCTTCGTTCATGTCGTACCGTTGTCAACGTTCAGCGGTAGAGGTCCTTTGGTTAAAAACGAAAAAAATAGCATGAACCGGTTCGGCGTGGATCCACGTTCCGGCAGATGAAAGGTATTGCGTGATCCGCGTTCCGGCATACGAAGGTTAACACTTTCCGCGGCGGTATCCCAGACACAATATAATTTTTATTGTTTTACGGCTATATTATTATTATTTCATTTATCCTACGGATAAAATAAAATCGAGTGAGGAAACGAAAAACCTGGTCCAAAAGATCGTGAAACCAGTGGAAATGAAACTGCACGTGAGGGGTTTGCGCAAGACGAAGAATGGCGGGGTGATAATCAGCACTGACAACAAAGAAGACATCGAGAAGCTGAAGCAATCACCACTCCTGACGTCCTCCGGCCTCACTGTAGATGATCGACACAAACGTCAGCCCAGGATTGTAATCATCGGTGTGCCCACTTCTTTGCCAGAGACGGAAGTTTTTTCTTGTATTTACAACCAAAACCTAGGCGACAAGTTACAGGGAATGACACTAGAGTCATTCTTGTCCTCCACAAAACTTAGCCATAAATCTGGCAGGAAAGACGCTGACCTATGCAATTACATCATACAAGTACCCGCGGTGATACGTAAAGCCCTGATGACCAATGATAGAGTATTTGTTAACTGGTCCTCATGCCCTATAAGGGAATTTACACTCGTCACCAGGTGCTACAAGTGTCAGCAATATGGACATGCAGCCAAGTCTTGCCGGGAGGAGGCCAGCACCTGCGGCCACTGCGGAGAAGTGGGTCACGCCATGAGAGACTGCACTAAGAAGGACGAGTCGCCAAAGTGTGCCACATGCTTGCGCTTTAATAAGCCCTTACGTGCACAAGACAGGGGATGCCGAATGTCCGGCCAGAAAAGCAGCTGAATCAAGATACATCAGTTCTGTTGATTACGAGGGTACATAAAAATTATTACATAAGTAGTTTTTATTGTATTTCAATTCAATGATTTTATTAGTACATAACTTTGATTTAATTTTATACACTTAGCTTTTCTTATTTAGTTAGCGTTATGACATCTG
>CAUZXH010000077.1:0-13420 GCA_963584085.1 Pyrausta aurata | reverse complement strand
TAGCTCAATTGGAAGAGCAGTTGGCCCGGATTGCCAGAAAGATGCTGGTTCGAATCCCGCCCGTGCGCAATTTTTGGTTTCATATTTCATCTTTTAAGAATAAAATATGACACTGTAAGTGTTAAAAATATTGTAAAACCAAAGGTACTTATTGTACGTAATAAAATGTATAGTAGATAAGATTGAATTTGCGTTTGAATGTGTCAACAAAGTTTTAAGATATTCGAGGTACGAATATTGTATTGAAAACGATTAAAAGTAAGTTATTGTAGTATAATAAGTATGGTATCGTCATAAAGTTGCTACAAAAAATATCGAGTTGAAATATTTGTTGAGTTTTCATAGTACCTGTTTAATGCACTAGTTGAAGTATATTTCCTACCAATCAATCATTCAATCACTGGTAGCTAGATGTAAAAAAAGCCCATCAAAAAATATCGCTGAGGACAGGATTCGAACCTGCGCGGGTATTACCCATTGGATTTCAAGTCCAACTCCTTAACCACTCGGACACCTCAGCCGTGCACATTGTATTGTATTTTACTTGTTGTAGCAGCGGTCGTTAACAGTTTATCGACTCGTTATGAATTTCATTGGCTTATTCACAAAAAGCATAATAGTCACGTCACGAATACAGATGTTTTGATTGTAGTATGTGTGTGGGTGGATAGGGATACTGTACAGAATAATGTACAGTATCCCTATCCACCGTGAGTACTCACTTCTAAATATAATCAAGTAGTGAGATGATGAAAGATCGGCAGTCGCAAATCAATGATTATGAAAAAAAACGCCCAAAATATAATGTTTTAAGTTCCATTAATTTTAAATAGATCAGCATAATTCAAAATACAGAACAGCATTGAATTTTTGATTAGTAACCGTCTGCTATTAGATTTCATCAATATTGTAAAAAAGAGTATCGCTGAGGACAGGATTCGAACCTGCGCGGGTATAACCCATTGGATTTCAAGTCCAACTCCTTAACCACTCGGACACCTCAGCCATACACATTGTACTATATTTTACATACTGTCGCTATGACGGTTGTTAACACGTTTCATTGATTCGTTATGAATTTCATTGGCCTATTCACAAAACTATAATAGTTAGTCATGAAGTTAACTGTTTGAACAAGTGTGCGGTACATTACACAGGTACTAACCAATACAGCAACTTGAACTATGGATACAAGGTAAATACCGTTTTCATCACATAATATCTAATAAAAACTTTTGAAAAGAGGCATTGACAATTGTGACTGAGTTTGTTGCGATGCTCCTTCTTAGCACTAGCCCACAATAGTCCCGAAGAAGTGGTAGGGTTTATATTGGGACGGACCCCCAGTGGGTCTAAATGCTGAATTAATCTGAATAAATAATCTGAATTATCTATACCATTATAACTGTATGTTTCCCAAATAATAATAAAATAAAATAATCAAGTAAGTAAGTAGGCACTTGCCACTTACTTGATAATAATAATGGATCTCATTATTCTATAGCCACTGTAACATTTACATGACTTTAGGTGACTCTTGACCTATAAATCAGTTACTATACCGCCCAATTCTAAACAGGTTAGTAAAAAAATATTCACAAACAATCGATTGCTATCGCTCGATCGCGACACCAAGTGGTGACTTTGTAAATAACTATCATTTTTTTTACTATCTAGTAACATAGTCTAACATGCTATGATTATATCTGGTGGCCATTCACTTTCCGCCACCAGTGACCCCGCTAGAAGCCTACAGCTTAGCCCTAACCAAATAGCGGTTGGATTATCTGAATATAGTGGGGAGTCTTGTGGGATGGGCTTCTCTATTAATAGCTACAAGCGTCAGTGACGATCCTGTGCCATGGTGAGTAAGCACCGCCATCAAATAAGCGTTCCCCTAGTAATGGGTAGCAGCAACATATGTACTAGCAAAAGGCTGAAGGTATAGTATATTGGTAAAGGCTATTTACTGGAAACCCCCGGTTCTTAAACTGCGGTGTGGATGGTCTAGGGTGGTTTCCCCAACACACTATCTTACCAAAAAGGAGCTTTTATGTAAAAATCTCCACTGACAAGAGCCTAGCTCTTAAATTTAATGATGATGAGTAACAGGGTCAAAAAGGGATATGTAAAAAACCGGCCAAGTGCGAGTCGGACTCGCGCACTGAGGGTTCTATGAATTAGGGATTCTTTCTTACTTCCACTTAGCCAAAATACCACAACATTATATTGACCGCAAATATAACTTTGTTTTTCATAGTTTTTGTATGAAAGACAAAGTTATATTTGCGGTTGATGAAAATGTGCTATATCTCAAAAACTGCTAGTTCGATTTCGCTCAAACCAATTTTCGTTAAAAGTTTTTGTTGAGATCTACATCATATATTTTTTTAAAAATTTTCACTTTCTTAGTTCAAAAGTTAGATGGGACGCCCATTTTACCACTTTGGAAGCGTCCATCTCTCAAACGTTAGACTTTTAAAAAAAATCACTTTAAAAACCTCAATGTCATTTTCAAATACCTATCCATAGACACCCCACACGTATAGCTTTGAGTAAAAAAAATATTTTGGTTTTAGTTTCATGTATGGGAGCCCCCCCTTCAATATCTTTTTATTTTATTTTTTTGTACCTGAATCGGAAAGCGGTGAACAGGATACACCTACCTACAAAGTTTCAGCGGTGTAATGCTAATAGTTTCAGATTAAAAAGGCTGTTACATTCGGACGGACAGACAGACAGACAGACTTGACTAAACTATAAGGGTTCCGTTTTTGCCATTCGGTTACGGAACCCTAAAAAAGAGTATCGCTGAGGACAGGATTCGAACCTGCGCGGGTATAACCCATTGGATTTCAAGTCCAACTCCTTAACCACTCGGACACCTCAGCCGTGCACATTGTATTGTATTTTACTTACTGTAGCTACAGCGGTCGTTAACGGTTTATTGACTCGTTATGGATTTCATTGGCCTATTCACGAAACTTATAGTCACGAAGGCTGTTTATACAAGTGTGGTGAAGTTACATAGTACCTAATTGATTAACCGAATCTCATGGTTTACTAAAAGCAGTAGTTGTAGCTATAATCGCCCATTAATCATATATATTACTAGATATTCATAGCATTCGAGTTCCATTATGTATAAGTTAAATATTATGATAGTAATTAAATTTAATTCTAAGCGACTAACGTTCATTGTTGTCATGCCCTTGCAGGGCGTCACAGCTCAAAATGTAATGTGACTATGAGCAATAAATCTCTTTATGCCACACATTTTGTTATAACTTTGACTTACCTATTAACTTTTTGAATTTTTCTCTAGAATTAGGCAAATGAAGCTCATGAAATGGATGGGTAGTTAAAACTTTACGAGCGCGATTAAACTCCAGAAAACTACTGAATAGTATTTTAAAAGTTATATTGTATTCACTCCACCTCATAGTTCGCTACATGACGTAATCAATTTGAGTAATAATAAGTGTATTAAGGGAGTTTACAGACCGGCGACTAGTTTATTTATTTATTTATTTAAACTTTATTGCACTGTATACTGTACAATTGGCGGACTTAATGCCTTAGGGCATTCTCTACCAGTCAACCGCTTGGGAATGCAGAAAATTTAATCAGTGGCGGAACGTTTGCAATAACTGAGCGGGTAAAATAAAATATAATGCATTATGGCGACATAGACATACATACTAATATTACACAAATAATTAATAGAATATATAAATATATATAGGCAAAATAAATATACATAAAATACACAAAAATTTACTTACAAATAACGAAGTTGGAGATATTGACGACATCTAGGTGAAAGAAAAGAAAATAATTAACGAAAAGGTACTAGTTGTATTCAGAAAGTACCTATTATTTCACGATCGACAAATAAACACTAACCAACCAATATTTTAGATATAGAACGTCATTTCCTATGAATTAATGGACGGATAACGTTTCTGTTTGCATAAAAAGACATTGTGAAACAGGCCGTAAACAAAGTTGCGGCTGCACACGTCTGTGTGTGTGTGTGTGTGTGTGTGTGTGTGTGTGTGTGTGTGTTATTATAACGACTTATCGCACAGCTATCGGCTCCAAGGGCTATGCATTGTTGCTCCACATGATAAAATCATTTGAGGATACGTAAGAATAACTAGTAATATTATTTATCTTCTGTGCTAATGTAAAGGATATAGCTGCAGATCAGTCAGCTTAACTGACTATGGACAGCAGATAACGCAAAGAACGGATATGGCCGTTGGGGCTCAT
Source organism: Pyrausta aurata (assembly GCA_963584085.1). Classification (NCBI taxonomy): domain Eukaryota; kingdom Metazoa; phylum Arthropoda; class Insecta; order Lepidoptera; family Crambidae; genus Pyrausta; species Pyrausta aurata. The sequence goes on along the minus strand of CAUZXH010000077.1, from coordinate 9,145 downwards.
TTCTAGATTACAGCTCTTAGATGAAATTCGCAGCTTAGGCGTCTACCGACAAGATTGGCAGACAGACGATCGTGTGTATATATTTTAGCTATTGACAAGAAGTTTTCCTTAAAACGTTTTTATTTTTTGACTGCTCGTCATCGATAGTCGCTCGTCTGCAACCCCTATATATTTAAGCTATTGACAAGAAGTTTTCCTATATATTTAAGCTATTGACAAGAAGTTTTCCTTAAAACGTTTTATTTTTTGACTGCTCGTCATCGATAGTCGCTCGTCTGCAACCCTTAATAGTAATAACTTGTGGCTGAGTCCCGTTTCGGACCAAGCTAATTGGTTTTCTTCCCGATCCAACTAATTCTGCTCGTCTTGTCCGCTAATCAACTTACTTACTTTTCTATTAATCGTAAATACCTTTATAAAATTACAAGAAAACGTTTTTAGGGTCAACGAACTATAGGCAATTGTTTTTGAGATCATACTAATATTTCTTTTGTAGTGCTCGTGATAATTGTAATCACTTAAACATAACGTAGATATTGAATTATTTTAATGTATTGTGCCCTTAAGATACGATGCTTTAGCTTTTTTATAGGTTTAGTAAGTAACTACTTATTAGATTAACACGTTCCGGGACACTATTCCAGACACAATAGATGTTTTATTGTTTTCAAGCCTGTAGGCGTTTACGGTCCCGGAATGTGTTAAGCAAAAGGTAGACGTGATTCGCAAATGACGGAAACCGGTTAAGAAATGTGATGGGATAATCGAAGATATTAACCCGACAGTATTTCGTGGGCTGTTTCAAATTCCTCCTCAGTCCTCAAAATTTAAAACGAAACAATAAATTACTGATTGGAGGAGTGCTAAATGATTATTGGTACAACTTTCAAAATAACTCAACTAACATAAAATATATTAAACTTCTCATGAATAGCAGGAAAATTAATAAGTGTTGGTTCTTATCAGTACTTTAAAATAAAATCACGTTTCAGCAATTGTTTTAGAATCGTCCGTGTATTTAATCAGTTCTTCCTTTTCTGTTGTCCGGTTAAATATTTCGTAGCTAGTTATTAAGTTATATAGTGATGCGTTTTGCGTTGTTTTGCTAAGAAAATGCGAGGGTTGTGATAGATTAAATCACTTAAAAGCTCTATAAATGAAACAATAGTACAGTACTTGATAAAAGTAACTTCCATTTCTCACCTTGTTTTTAATTATGGTCCCATATCTCATTTGTCGATCTAACGTCGATCTCAGTAAAAAACTAGTGAAAACAAAAACTAATTCAAAAATATATACATCGATTCTAACACTATAATACAATTGCGTATTTGCCAAGTAGCTACAATATGCAAAGATTTATATACGATCAGATGCGTCAAAAAACATTGATAGGTACACCTCTCCGCAAACAAATGACTTACATTACAACACTTTATTATTTCTTTTACGAATCCTCTTCACTTTTGTATTTTGTTTCAAGCATATCGGCTTTATAGTAGGATATCCTTGAGGGTAAAGTTACCTGTCAAAAGGAGGATAAAAGAAAGTCTTGCGCCGTATTGGGGTCACGGTAGAGAGCCCTTGGGTTCGAAAAGATCGCCCGCGGCACAAAGACGTCTTTGCACTATGAGATACTAACAGAATTACTGAATGTTATCTTAAAGCGTATCGTGGTGCGCCTTTTCAGTACAGATTTTTCGGGGATAGCGTTACGCGGAAACTGTTTGCGAAGTTTTAGCAGGAAAATGAGAAACATAAGCCGTGATCATTACGGTTTCATGTTATGGTATATGATGAATGTTCCTTGGAAAGATATTTTATTTACAGATTTAAAGAGGTCGTTTTGCCTCAAACACATTGTTCTGAAGTGCATCATTATTTTTACGTTTGAATTCAGCTTTGTATTTGGAACAATTAAAATTTCCACAAATAAATATGTAACAAACGGTTATTTTGTTAACAGCATCCAATCTTAAATCCTAACAACGATAACAAGTACTAAATTTGTATGGTTCGTTCACATACCTTTTATGTAAGATGTAATTTTACATGCTTTCCAAACCTCATCTCGCGTATTAAATACACATCATAGGTACCTATTGATTAACTGGAAAACTCTTGAGGGTTTAATTAAGTTCCTTAAAGATGTAATAGCTGATATCATGCTACGTTGGTAAAGCATTTTATTATTCAACTTGCACTGGTCAAAAATCTAGCCAGAGGCAGACATAAAAAATATGAAGGATATTATTATAAAGCGCTGAATTATACGAAGGAGAGTGGATTCACACTTGTCTACGCTAGGGGTAGAGCAACGCGCAATGAAAAAGCATACTAAACTAATTTTGATTGTAATGTGAAATAGTCTCGATTAGGTAGTATTTTAAGTTGTAAGTAAATTGTAAGTGGCACGAAAAGTAATTTTTAGACAGTTTTCGTACTGTTATTCTAGAAACGAAATACCTTACACAGATTTTACAAACTTCCTAGGTGGGCATCTCATGAATCTATGGACTCAGCCTACGAATAAGCTTATGAACTACTACTATAAATAAAGTCATAAAAGTCGTTTATTTTTGCATATAGACACACTGGGGGCACTTATACACGTCCCAACATAGACCCTACCACAGCTTCGGGACTATTGTGGGCTAGTGCTGAGAAGAAGCTGCGCAAGAAACTCACTATTTTCAATGCCTCTTTTCAAAAGTTTTACAATGTTTGTGGTGATCATGCAAGTCCATACATTATTATCTTTTAAATAATCATCTACTTTATAATACCCTTTCATCATTAGGGTTTCTTTAATAACAGTTTTAAATGAATTAATCGGTAAGTCAACAATGTATTCTGGTAGTTTATTGAAAAATTTTATACATTTTCCCATGAAAGAATTACCAACCTTTCGAAGCCTGAATTGTGGAATAGCAAGCTTATCCTTATTCCTAGTATTATATTTGTGTATATCACTTTTTTTCGTAAATGAATCTAAATTTTTGCGTACATACATTAAATTTTCATAAATATACTGAGAAAAGAATTTGAGAGAAAAGAGGTTCTTTTGTCGAAGATCACTCATAATTATTCTCATAAATATACTGAGATATAAATACAATTGTCTACCTGTGCGGTATTTGATCTAAATATACTCTGATTGTTAGTTACCGCCCATTACCAATTCCATATTTATTAATCAACTAGCGGCCCGCCAGCGACTTCGTACGCGTTTAATCCGTTCCCAAGATCTTAGCAAAAATATTTCTAAGCCTCTAAGCATTAAACTACTTCTATAGCGTTCCCCGATAAATTATCAATCTAACGATGTATCTAACATATTTTATAACTGGACCAATAGTTCCTGTGATTAGCGCGTTCAAACAAACAAACATAAACATCCAGTTTTTAAATATATACGTAGAAATGCGTAGAGATAAATGTTATATTTTATGTACACACAACACGTAGCCCGGTCTTTAATCTGGTCAAACTTACACGGGGATAATATCTTTTTATTTTACAACGAAATGGAAATACTTACTACGCCTATCGTCAATCGTATATTTCTTTTAGGTCCTATTAAAAAGACCAGCTATGCGCTTACACAGCATCATGCCACATACGGGCTGTGGGAGAAACAAATTCCCTCAAGTCTTCTCCCGCTACCTTAAGAGTTTGAACTGTAGCTTTGGTTATGGTCATAGCGAATACTCTACTGTCTTGAATACAAATCGTGAACTCAAAGGGACAATTCTATGTAGGGATCTACCCCATCATCATCATCAACACCCAAAAGCCGTCCACTGGTAAACATAGGCCCCCACAAAAAGTTTGCAGAAAAGCTTTGATTAAAGTAAAATAGCGGAAGATAGGTGACGCGCCACTCGAACGTGGACCGCTAAAATCAGGCCCCCGTCGCCTAATTGCGTCCAGTTACAATCGGGATTGCGTGCGCGGATGACATACGTTAGACGTGTGACGTGAGGAGAAAAATATTATTTTTTCGGGTTAAACGTAACCAAAATGCCTTCGTGTGCTTTCATACGTTGCCCAAACCATTCTAAAAGGAAAAACTAATCGCATGGAATCACATATCACTCGTAAGTACACGAAAACTTTAATTTCTAAATTTATTTTTAAACGCAGTCTTTTTTTGACAGCCATTTTTCAGGGCGAGATAGAAATATACGATTCATTGATGTGCGACCAGTTAGGTATGATGATGATTGATGACACATAACGCAACAAATGCTGCTTGTTGAGATTTGTCTACGCGGTACCGTTAGCATAAAATGTCGATCATAATAAATTTATATAATTTAACTTTTACCTGATATTGATTGTTGCTTCTTGATTAATTTTTGTAAAATAGTATTCAACTTCAATAATGTAAACAATAAAATAATTATGTACTCAAGTTTGTTACAAAAATGACTGTATTAACGTGAAGCTTTTTTTAAATACGCACCTAATCTGTATAATTGCAGGTCTCTTACGGATACATCGTTGCGTGACGTCAGCGCCATCTATTCATCATGTCAACTGCAGCGGTCCAAGTAGTCCATTACAAAATAAATTAAACTTGGAAATCATTAATTGGAAAAATCATGTTTTAACAATATTTAAAAATAAACCTATATTTTGTTTCATTTTTGGTAACTTTACTCACGCCAAACATCACTAGACATTGCAAAATAGTAAAGGAATAATAACAAGTAATTTATTAGTTTTCACAAAAAACATGGATCACAATTCCGATCCGATTTGTCTGCTGACGCTTCTTGATTCTTATTGCAAGGAGACGTCAACGTGACAAGAGACATCTCAAAGCGCGCGTTTGTTTCGCTCGCACTACCGTCGTAAGAAATGGGTTTGTCTCTGTCGTCAGAAGCGTAAAGTTACACAGCTGTGTGGGTATCTTGTATGTAGTAGTGAGTAGTGCCATTTTTTAGCTGACAATTAGTATGACATGCCGTATCTTCCGCTATTTTACTTTAATCAAAGCAGAAAAGTTCCAGATTGGACACCCTTTGACCACAGAAGCAACGTAGAATGTCCACCGACAATATGAACAAACGATCTGCAATCTACACTGGACAGAGACCGCTTGATACCTACCTTGTTTAAACACAAAAAAATATTCTTTGCTGTTCTAAGGAATAAAATCTCTTCTCGAGCATTTTCTTGAGAGCAACATGCAACATCATCAATAACAAACATGTGTCAAAACATTTGTCTCAGACATGTCAAATGATTGTCAAAAATAAAATATAAATTATTTTGATCATAAGCACTAAAGAGTATTGATATTAAATTCGAAGCAAATCATCCCCAAAATAACTTTCTACCCCTTTTTACCCCGTTACAAGATAAATTTAATAAAATTCGATGCACATTTTTTCGTTAATATTTTCTAAGAATGTTTATGCAAAATTTGAAGTAGATCGGACCAAGGAATCACGTTGTCCCATACAAACTTTGCTTCCCTTTTTCACCCCCTTAGGGGTAAAATTTCGAAAAATCCTTTCTTATCGGATCCCTACGTTATACAAAGAACACAGCCTCCAAGTTTCAAGTCTCTACGACCAGCGGTTTAGGCTGTGCGTTGATCCGTCAGTCAGTGAATCATTCAGGACAAAGCATTTTATAATAATAGATGAGTAAATTGCGTTTATTGTTTTAAGCAGTTAGCTGATGCATGCAATTCAACTGAATCAGATGGCCCCAATTCTGCTTAATTAACTTGCAATAGCAAAGTGGGATGGATGGAGTGTTAGTGACAGTTAGTTCGGGCCAAATGTCAAAATCGAGGCATTCAGTTGGTTATTGCACATTAGCGAAATTAGGATGCCGTTCAATAGATTGAGCAAAGGCCGGCTTTTCAACAAAGCAGTGAAACGGAGGGAATAGCTGATCGATCTATCAAAAAAGATTTTTTTTTGTCGTAAATCACTAATGAAAACTGTTTGGTTGTGTTGAATACACGTCTACTCTACTTTAACTGCAAAAAACTGAACTGTACAACCAAACTGTCAAATACCATTTTAACCTTTTTTAAACAAGTGAAAGTTGTATAATCCCGTGATATTATGAAGTTTAGTTTAAAAATGCAACAAAGTCTAAAATCTTAACTGTTAGGCTTAAATGTTTCACCATTAGTCATGTTTATTGATAGGACCCGTTTCGGGTCGTCAAAATGATGTGTCAATACAATCAGCGGGGGCCATTAAATGTTTTCCGAGCCATTCGCGACGGGCCGCAAAGCCGCGGGTTTATACGCCACCGCTCGCCGACAGATTGTCATTTGAGTGCGGATCCCGACTATGCATTATTCACGAGCGAGGCTACGAGGAAATAAAGAACAATCTGGTTAAAGAACACTGATACAACAAAGGTTTTATTTATAATAACATAATATATAAAATTTTGTAAAAACCTTGTCGCAAATAAAAAAATCTACTGAACAGATTTTCATAAAACATAACTAAGAGCACTCGTAATAAAATTATCTTTTTTTTAAATTTAGTATGGGTTTGCTCTTGACTCCAGACCAAGCCAAGTGTGACTAAGACGGAGTCAAAGATGGAACGAGCTCGCCCAGAAAAAGCCTGTTTACTCTAATTTTGAATAGATTCGGATTGTATCTATTACACAAAAAAAAACTGAATGAAAATCGGTTCATCCGTTCGGTAGCTATGTTACCACAAACAAATACATAGACAGTCACATTCTCTCTTTTTGCGTCGAGGGGTTTAAAATACGCGAGAAATCACGTGAGTATGTAGGTACATCACGTGTAAAAAAATGGCGTCAACGTAGAGCAATACTCAGGGTCAACCAGCTCTACTTCTTCCATCGCAGAATCAAAATTCTCAATTAAATTAAATTGTAATAAGATGGAGATTATGTAAGTCATATCATCATGTAACACATTCACTTGTTACGTCGCGAATACTGAAGGCCTACTACAAAAAACGGAATCCGATACGATAATCGTTTTGCGGAGCTTTTGTAGTAAGAATTCCGTACTAAAAATGTTTCGGATCCGAAAAACGACAGCCGTATTGACGGATTTCGTTTTTCGTAACCTCCTGGTTGGCACTTCGCGTGGTTTGGTTTTCCTACGCTCGGGTTACTTGCCTTTTCCACTTATGTCTGTGGCTGTAACAATATGTTGACGAGGTTGTTGCCCTTCTACCATTTCAGAAACCAACCCTAATGTCATTGACCTATTACATGAGAAGGTTATTTGTATAGATTGGTTTGAAACTCATCGAACCGTTCAATTGTTTTTAATACATAAAAGGAAAACAAAGGACACAAATAGGTTTTAGAATTGACTTCAGTAAAATTGCTTGTTTATTCCCTTGAAAGCAATGCGATGTTGAACGTTTATTGTGGCCTCTCACGAAACTCATGATTTTGAGCAAATATTTTTGGAAAATGTTTGGCTCATTAATATTGTTGTTAACCAGTAGAATATTGTTTTTGGATTAGAAATAATAACAGAATTGGGTATTAATTAGTTGCTGTGTAGTTTTAATTAACAGACTTGTTTTTTAACTTATTATTAACTACATGGAGACTTGTAATTAAACTATAGAGAAACTGAAATATTTACAAAGAAGACTTATTACAATATAATTACTTAAATGTTATTAAAACCGTTACTGAAAGACGAGTGAATGGAGCTTCTCAAATGTTGTACGACGTCTGTGCACTGGTGGACAGAGAACTAAGTAATTGGATTCATGTATAATCTTCGTCTCAAAGCATAATGTTTGTTAACTGTTATGAACTGTGCATATTAGCAAGTGGAACATAATATGTACTAAATAGACAAAATATTATATAATTGAATTAAATACTTAGTATCAGAATTATTGTAAACCTTTCATACATTATACTCGTGCTTCGTCCTCGAGATTAGTATTTCTTAAATTATATTTAACACAATGTAGTATCGCATAATGACTCCACCTCTGCACTGTTGTTGAGCAAATAAAAATAAAAAGTAGGATTAAAACATTTGCAGGTAGACTTGCAAATGGTTTTCTCCTACCCACCGCCATTTTGAATTGTTTCCTGCGGCGAGCTCACTCTGCTAGCCTCATTCGCAGTTTAGTGCTCGACCACTTCGCACGTAAACAAAAACGCCAAAAGTCGCAGTGAAAGTACCGTCGAATTTTTATCGAAAAAATTAAAGAAATTAGAAAGTGAAATTAAACGTTGTCGCCGGCCGCGCCGCCGCCGCCGGCTGCCTTCGAGTGAATCTTCATCGTCCTCGACCAGATTCCTTCGAGGGAATCAACGTCTTCGGACATACCTTACGGTAAGAGTAATCAATTTTTTTGTAATAAGTGATTAATTACAAGACGTATGCAATCAGAATAGTCTACGGGACTACTTCGCTGCATTTTCCTTGTTGTTAGTAGGTAGGACAAGACGTATGCAATCAGAATAGTCTGCGGGACTAGTTCGCTGCATTTTCCTTGTTGTTAGTAGGTAAGACAAGACGTATGCAATCAGAATAGTCTGCGGGACTAGTTCGCTGCATTTTCCTTATTGTTAGTAGGTAGGACAAGAAGTATGCAATCAGAATAGTCTGCGGGACTAGTTCGCTGCATTTTCCTTGTCAAATTAACGTGTGGCTCGTTAAACATTATGATAATATTGCACGCAGAGCAATCTGTGGGATTGTCTCGACGCATATGAAAATTCGTTATACTCAGAACTGTCTCCGGGACTTTATCGCCTATAACGAACCGGTCTGTTATCATTTTAAGACCAAGATGCAGCAGAGCCCACGTTGCCGCACGGAGGCGCCGCCGCTGCCGCTGGCCAGGAATCGTCCTGCGTGAGTGACCTTGCCAGCGCCCGCGCCGCCCGCCCAGTGGCCGCGCCCGCCGCACTACCCGCTGCCGCTGACGACTTCGCCGCGCTACCCGTGCCGCCTGCGCAATCTGCGCCGGCTACAGACGAACTCGAGACGCAGTTGGACTCCTCGGCTCAACCTCGAGATAAATGCGGCGGTCCCCGACAGCGTAGCTATCGAAGCCCGCCAGACTGAGATCGCTGCCGCTATTTCGTGCCTGAGTGAAGCGATATCCAGTCAATCGACTTCTAAAAATTACGACCTGTTGAA
>CAUZXH010000076.1:0-17674 GCA_963584085.1 Pyrausta aurata | reverse complement strand
AATAAAATAAAAACAAAATAAAAACAATTAATAATAAATACAATATACATACCATACATACCATACATCAATAATAAATACATTTATACATATCTACCTATTATATACTATAATATACAATATCACGGGGTCTCATTCGGAACATAGGTTTCATAGCTTGTAAATTTTCTCGATAGGTGGCGCTACCTGTCTGGCCATCGGTGAAACGGTTTATTAATTTGGATAAAAAACCTAAAACACATGAAGATAATATTCAAAAAATATGTAAATAAATATTTTTAGTCGTTTAAAACAGATAAAACTTTATACTACCCAATTTTTTCTCAAAAAGTAAAAATGTTGTAAATACCATAAAAGCACACATAAAAGCATGCTAAAACGACATTAGAGCCCTCTGTCGGTATATGATAAAACTTTGCGGCATATTTATGAGGTGGTAATAGATGGCGCATTTTGTCCATTGATTATAAAGCAACTTTAAAAACTAAGCAAGTACGAATTAGGTTATGCAATTTATTTTGATTTCGGTAAAAGCTCAGCCAGGCATCGATAGGCCACTGGCGGTGGAGTAAACAAAATAATGTTGATAATCGCATCCGTGAGCGTTTAAATTAAACAATGGTAGGTTTATTAAAACAATAGCTATCCTAAAAATATTTAAATAGTTTTATAACATTCTAAGATTTCTGAACATCATCATCACATGAACATAAATAACCAAACACAATTCTAGCACTTTCCGGTTTTCGCCGAAAATTTGTTGTCTGTTCGTTTATTTTATGTCGAAGGCAAAATAATTCCACAGATTTCATAAATTGGCGTCGACTGTTTTTAAACGTTTGCAGTTAACAAAATGTCAAAGGTTATTGCACAATGATAATTGATAACATTGATCGATAATAATAACTGTTTAATCGTCATCACCACGACGTTAGATTTGTTGTTAATGATGAAGATTTAGGGTGACCATGACTAACAGTTTGGTAGGACAAATAGGATTTTATTTCAGAAATTAAGCATGACGACAATGATAACAACAAAGACTTACTTGGTAAACATGTGCTTCTACACTAAGATGTCCCTTAGTGCTGAAGATTTCATAAAAATATGTATAATCCGTTTTTTATTGCTTGTCGAATGTTGTAAACAATTTTTTTTTTCTTTTAAAAAATATCAGTTAACGAAATCAGTAAAAAAAGTATAATTCATTTACTATTTGATTTAAAAAGATCTCAAGTGTTCAACGATAAATTACCTAATGCAGGTGGTGTTTACAATATTCGACAAGCAAAGAAAAACTGACGTATCATCCAAAAAATGCCCGCGCTGTAAGTTGCTTAACATCGGTATTGACTGCCACCACTGTGCTACGAGCGAGCACCTCTTCTTTCTATTTTAGTATCATAATATAATCATAATAAAACATTTAAATCACTCAATGTTATGAATGTTTTCAGATTGACAATAGTAATTACTCATTCACACTTCCAAGCGTCATCCAGATACCAGATGAAAGAGGTGCATAACCTTAAAAAAATGTTTCTACAGGGATTATCTATTGTTCTCGTTTGAGAATCTCAATTTTTTGTTATTCACTGTAGCAAACGTCTATCAAGTGACTATTATCACGCGGTCGCTACTTGACGCCATTTTGTTTTGCTCAGCCGTGGCACGAAAAAGAACAAAATTTAAAAAAAAATCGGCATTATGCACACTGCGTTTCAATTGTACCTACATGAAATGTTGCGGCATTTCATAAAATTCCGCCACTTTTGATTTACATTTCTATCGCCGCTTATATTATTATGCCGTGGCATGTTGAAAAAATAAGTTCTGATTTTTAGCACACGTGTCTTATTGTTAAGCTGATTATCATAATGTGGGGAGGCCTTTGTTCAGCAGTTGACGTCTTTTGGTCGATAATGACGATGATGATGTTAAATGATGATTATTAAATTATATTCTTTCTTTATAGCACTTAACCCTTAATTAGGCGCGCCTAAAAAATTGCATCAGAAGTCGCGTGGGGTGTTCAGCACCCCAATCAATAAATATAAATAAAATACGAAATACATGCAAAATCAGACTTTTATTAATAGGAACATTTAAACTCACATCTTATTCAACTTTTAAACTTCTTTTAAATATAACCAACAATATTTTGCACAGTGAAAAGTAACTTTCTGTAAGTGCTAGTTTTCTTCGTAACAATTTTGCCATACAACAATCATATGGTCATTGCACACATGTTTATAGCACTTAGAGCATCCAGATTTTGTTTTTCTATCCTTGGTTCTCGGATAAATATGACATCTTTTGTATGACTGCGATTTTCTGTTCCAGAAACAGATTCTTGGTCCTCAATGTCATGATGCCTTTTTAGTCGTTTTTGCAGCGGTCTGGGTTATGTGGGTATGCCTGTTCTTGATATTTGGTGGGGTTTGACTTTTTTGTGAGCATAATGAGTAGGTCTGAGAATCGGCCAACATCTATTTTTCATACCCCTTAGACGGGGCCGGGGCTGGGGTGGGACGGGGCCGGGGCGAAACGGTGGAGAGGAGCTTATAACCAGTAAGACATAGGATACATTTATCCCGTTCGACGGGGCCGGGACTGGTGCGGGACGGGGCCGGGGCGAAACAAAGTTCGCTGGGTCCGCTAGTTTTATTAAAATAATGATTAATTTCAGGCTTTCTTTTGTCCCCCTTAACATTATCATCATGATGCATTATCGATAAAAGCAGAACTGCTTTTCTTGGCTTCATAATAACCTCAAAAACAACATTCAACTTCTAATTTGTCAAAATACAATGTTTTAGAATATAAAAAAGAAAATTAATATACCCGCAATTTGGACCACACAAACAGTCACCTGGGGTGTCGAGCACCCCAAACGTGCTCCGTAAGCCAAACCGAACACAATCGAGCGCCGCTCGCAACTGAGTTGTGTACTTGACACCTAATTACGAAGCTACCTAAAACAACAGCGCGCTAAATTCAAATTTTAAAATGTTAGGAGCCTGGAAACCTGCTTTGGGGTGCATGACACCCCACGCGACCAATTATGGGTTAAAAGATGTACAGAAAATACAAGAAGTCACAATGTGAACAAAGGTGGGCTTATCCCTAAAAGAGATCTCTTCCAGCCAACCTATAGGTGTTGGAAATGAAATAGTTGCGGTTATCAGCAGTAATATAATGCCACAATGAGATTATTTTTCATTTAGTTAGTTTAAAAAATATAAACATGTTTGTTTATCTACCTAGTAGGTACCTGGGTGACCTAGCTTTGCTGTATTTTATTTTACACTAATAAGACTACGATTTTTTTATAAAGGGCACCCAAAAATAGTTTTTCTCGTTTAGCAGATAATGCGTAGATAGATTATTGGCGATGCGAAGATTATCCACGCCTTTAGCGGTGAAATTTAGAAGCTGTCACCTTTTTTCAGTCAGTCTTCTATAATACATTCATTACCTGCCCGCCACTAATTAAAAGTTAATAGTTTTTAAGAAATGTTTGTCGTGTCTACAGTTCTATTAATTACTCTTCCACCATGATCAACACAAGCCCATCACCTCTTTTCAATATACTTGTAAAAATATGATATTTACTATGCATGAAATAAATAGTAATATTTTTTTACTCCATCGTAGTACCTATTTAACTATACTTTAAATCTGGCATTATAAAATATTTTATCTAATCGATGATTTCTAGATAGATGCCGTTCACCATAACACCCTTAACTAAATAACTGACAGCAAAAATAACTTAGTTTTTCTTAGTGTTTGTATGGAAGAAAAAGTTATATTTGCGGTTGATAAAACTGTGCAATATCTCAAAAACTACTGGTTCGATCTCATTCACACCAATTTTTGTTGAAAGTTTCTAAATCATATGTATATTTTTCTAATTTTTTACTTTCTTAGTTCAAAGGTTAGAAGGGGGGGCGGGACGCCCATTTCACCACTTTAGGAGCGTCTATATCTCAAACGTTAAACTATTGATTGAAAATGTTGCAAATATTTCGTTTATTTTTTGAGTTATGAAGTTTTATTTATCAAAGCATCGAAATCATTAACATATCATACTTTTTATCCAATTTGTTCGTTGTTATATTATTAAGTTACAAAAAACAACAAAATATTTGGGAAACAAAAAATGACTTAATGAGTAGGAGTGAGAATAACTGCTTGAATTCGCCAACATAATATAACACTTTTGTTACTAATAAATAACATGTTAATTTTGACGTTATAATAATATTAGTCTTGCTGGACTGTTATGCTATTTTACTGGTTCTGCGAACAGAAAAGTGTTATTTTTATTACTTATCGACGATCTGATATGTTAACGAATTATTGCAACCAAAAATCTGTCTTACTACACTGACTTAAAACTTAATTTTAAATGTCATGGAAAGTGTTATTTTTATTAGTTATCGTCGATCTGTTATAATATCGAATTACTGCAACCAAAAACCTGTCTTATTGCTATGACTTAGAACACAATTGAAATGACAATAATTAATTTCATTTCCTTGTCGCACCGTCCACAATCATTTCTGCTTAGCCCAAAGGTATGACTGGTAGAGAATGCCATATGGCGTGAACTTTACGAAAACCAAAACGGATAATTTAATCTTATTTAATATCTTCATTGGTTCTAATTCGTCCTAAGCGCAAATCAGACTTTATTTCTGATTGCTGAAACCAAGTCTGGTTTTGACGTAAACGTTGTTAAATCATGGTTACCCTAAAACTATAACTAACGTCAAAAAATGTCATTTTCCTTCGGCATTTTGCAAAGCTGCGAGCGTATATATTATATTTAATTGACAACACCATTAACTTAATGAAAACAATGGAATTAAGTACAATTTGTTGCGCCATATCCACACCGGCCACACACCGGTTTAGCCGCCGACTCCTCTTGCTAATCTGTAGCTGCCGGGCGGAATAATAAGATTCTAGCTGTCTACTAGAATGAAGAATAAAATATTTTTTTAATTAGATATTATTCCAAAGAAAACTGATTTCCTTCATAGGTAACGCCGGCTTAATAACAAACATGAACATGAAACATGTGTCAAAATTGCATGCATGAATGTGAAAATCAACTCAAATATCAATACATAAATTACATAGACGTTTAATAACATTTCTGCTTGCACTGTCGAAATAATAATTCGGCGCGCGGCGTGAGACTAGCGTGGGCTCTCCTCGAGAGGTCACGCGAGCCGGCCGAGTCGTGCAACAGCCTCGCTCTGTCTCGCTCTTGCAGTAAGTAACTCACCAATCTATCCGTACTCTTTACTCACTCTTATAATGGGGACTGAAACTGAACTACTGAGAGAGCCGTATTGGACGGTCGTTGTGCTAGTGAACAAAAGATAAGGAGGAACTTGATTTCTGAAGTACAAATTGCATTCATTTAGGAAACCTACTCTACTTTTACATGATGACGAAACGCGACGTTTTCATTTTTTCATTCATTTATATTTATTGATACACACAACAAATTACTGTCATAAAATATAAAACATTTCAAATTATTTATTGTATTAGTTGTAGGACATCTTGTCACATAATATTATTTTATAATATCTGGATTTTGTTGAAAAGAAAAGAGAAAAAAGTTCAAAACACTGATAAAAACAAAAACAACATAATAATAGTACATAGCGTACTGGGATTCGAACCTGCATATTGTAAATCCGAGGCCGCCTTACTAATCCGCTGCGCCATCGTGTCATTATTAATAAAAGCGAAATTTACCTTTGTATTTTAGTTACATTATTTTAACCCTATTTTAGTGCTACAGCCACTACAGCAATGAGTTTAGCGCCATCTATTGAGAAAGTAAACACGTAGACTAGTTGCGAGAAATCGACATGCTTTTTCCGTGAATCCAGTCTACGTAGCGCCATTTATTGACGTGCTGAACACATGAACTAATTGCGAGCAATCGACATGCTTTATTCCGCGAAGTCCATCAGTCTACGTAGCGCCACAGTAGCGCTATCTACGGCCTTTTACATAGCCCTCTCAATACTTAAATTTAGCCCGGAGATATTAGCCCGATACGGCGGAACCGTTTTCTTGTATGAGATGAGGTATCTGTACTAGTATTATAATATCTGTGACAATATTATGACGAAGTTGTAAAAGACTATGAATGATGCAGCTAAGTTGATATTTTATCTCAATAATTCCAACACATTACATTGGATTTAATTGCTAAATGAAATTATAACACAATAAATATTTACAGCGTAAAATACATAAATAATAAATAAATAAATATTTCTAATATATAGTGTCCCGGAACGTGTTAATTTTTTTACATTTAATGAAGACCGCGACTTCAAACGCGTGAAATAGTAAAGTATTTATCCTGTCCAGACTGTCACGGTCAAGCCAAAACCGGGTGCTATCACCCGGTTTTGGCTAAGCCATGACAATCACTAGAAAAATAAAATAAAAATTCTAACTTATATACTTTACGAGTTATAGACTTTTGAAAAAAAAACTTAAAATTTACACCTTGTATTTACTTTACTTACTTTCTTCAGATATTTGTTTTGCGTTCCTGAATAATCCTTTTGTCAACGTAAGTTTAAAAGGAGACGGCCGTATCGTGCCCCAGAGTCGACTTATGTTTGATTAAAGAAAATCATTAAGAGACTTGACTATATCATTTTGCAAAAAATATATTGAATTTTTAATACAATATTGTTATTTTACTTTGCTTTTATCTAGCGGCATATAAACCTACAAAAAAAAATAGGACAACGATTGAATTCAATTTCCTGTCCCCAACAATTGTTGTGTTTGGCAGAAAATAGCGGTTTCGAGCACTTATAAGCAAACTAACGACCGCTTAACGAAATGGCATATTGTGTCATACTGTGTCATAGAACTGGCAGTTAGTTAAATAAGTAAGCGCTCGCAATCGCTATTTTAAGAAGGAAAATGACGTTTGCCTCCCATGGGTACTAACCTTTAAACCTCTTCCTAAAACTTGAAAAAAAGCTGTGATAAGGAACTTCTTTTCGTTGGCTATTGTTTGCGACATCGTAATTTTCACGCGTTACGCACCCTAGCGGGGCAGTTTTCTATGTTGTAGTTTTGGTGGCCCAGATGGCGGTTTTTCGGCGCTATGATCTAGATAGACCTGTTCTAGATAGTGTGCAAGAGATTGACCCCACACATTTTATTTCGTTTTATGTGAAAACCCCGCTATTTACGGTTTATATTACTTTACATTATTTTAAAAGGCGAAGAAACGAAACCATAAAAGTAGTTTTGGTCGTGACGCATGGATTTTTACTTTTGGGGCAAGCAATGTATGGCGGGTCGTCTGTCTCCTTTAAGCACAGCGCTAACCATTTTCATTCCATGACACTTTAAAGTCCAACCAAGAAATCAAACTCATTGCAAGACCAAACTTTAACTCACTGTACTGAAAAAAAAATGTACAGGGACTTCTGCGGCAACTTACTACAAAAGATGGCGCACTTAGTCCAGATTATAAAATGGTATAACACTTGCTTATTGAATTAATAAAAGAGGTGATTTTTAAATTTTTGTTAAGTAACCTGCTTTTTGACTACTTTAGTAAACACTTTTTAAATGTGTTTAGTACATACCGCAATACAAGTGGCTGAATTCTGGGCTGCTACGTTGTAATTTCTCTAACATGGGTTATGAAAAGTCTCATGGTTTAAGAGTTATTCGATAATTTATATATTCTTTTAAAAGTTCGACTTACGTCACTTTCGCTGTCACCATTATTTGAATATAACGAAAATTAATGTTTTCTGAATTATTATAATTTTTTCATAATTGAACTATGTAGCCAAAATATTTTTCCATCAATAACTTCAATAGTTTAGTCAGAAAAATACAATATTTTGATTTTTTTCGCCCGATAAATTTTTTGTCAAAAGTTTAAAGACCTGTGTTAAAAAAAAAAACTGGACAGTTTGTGCCCAACAGCTTAAAAACTTCTATATTTAATGCAGATTACAAAATACTATAGGCTACGTTTCGGATGGAAAAAAGAAGTTTCACTCAAAAAATTGGCAAGGGAGGCATTTTTCTGAAAATAGCAAAGCCACTATTTAGGGTGTTGTTTGTCCCCCGTGAGATTTTAAACCATGCAAAATACCTTGAGTGATACTTGACGTAAAAAAAAATTCATATATTCGCCACAATACTAAATGGTTTAACACTTACACTTAATTTATATTGTTTTTGAGGTATATGAGAATAATGGATGTACTGAAATGTATGGAAATTGAAATCCGTACCAATTTACGTAGGAGGCATAGGGCCCGAGTTGATACAATTGTTGGTTCAAAGTTTTTCCAAGATGTCGTCGGAAAATGTGGAAAATTGTGTCAAAATCGTCATCTACACCCCCAAATTACCCTTATCCTTGATCAGATGAATAAGATTTGCAGTAGTTTGGCGGCCGGTCCGAAAGGAATATTAATGTCATACCAGGCTACAATCGCCTCCAAAGATTATGAACAGTGTTATAGGTAAACCGCGAAACTGAGACGTTTCTGACGTCACTTTAGTTGTATTTTTCTCCCAAATAAAGTACTGCACATTAATAACATGAATTAAATGTTCTTCTATTAAAAAGTAAAGTTAGCCTGTAAGCATCCCACTGCTGGGCAAAGGCCTTACCTCAAATGTGAGGTAGTATGAGCCATACTCCACCACGCGGGCTCAGTGCGGATTGGCGGAGGGGTGTTTGCAAGGCAAGCGACCAATCTTGCTGTCAGATTTTTATCAAGCCGCCCATAGGGCCTCTGACTAGGCTTAACGACTAATAACAATCGATATTAGCCGGGACCAACGGCTTAACGTGCCTTCCGAAGCACGGAGATGCTCGTGATGTACGTCACTTATATGGTCGGAATGGTCACCCATCCAAACACCGACCGCGCCGAAAGTTGCGTAATCAGTCAGGTATCAAACGAATGACGAGAGTCGCATAACAATGGAATTTTTATTGTGTCTCGTTTACACATACTTGACGAGTTAACTTCGGTATTACTACCAAAGCGCTGTTCTATTAAGTAATTGAAATATCGTTTAGTTCATAGCAATGATGAGGAGTACATTTATTGGGAGGGAAATGAAAACAAAGGCGACAAAAGTGACGTCAGAAACGTCTCAGTTTTGCGGTCGACCTATAGGTAAATAAACATTTTTAAAGAATATGGATGAATAAAATTAAAAATCTAAATCTGAGAATGTTGCAACGAGTTTGTAGAAATAATTGCTTTTCGCTTAAACATTGTGTAGGATTTGACGGTAGTGCAAACACTACCAACATTCAAATGGTGGTGACCATTAACAGTCACCACCATACTATTTCAATAAAAATAACTATGCCATAAGACACACAGTATCATAAAATGTGCATTCATTACCCAGTTATTATTACGTACGGAACGTTGGTCCCTTTTCCCGTTGCCAGTTTTTATGATACACTATCGGCCCCAGTAAACTTCTTTTCGTATCCAGCCTCGGCGCGCCCCGGTTCCGTTTTATAATATAACTAAAGGGGTAAGAGGTAAATACCAATTCAACAAAGTAAATATCATGAAAATCGGTCCACCCGTTGTTGAACTATAAGTAGTAGTGCAACCCCATACATATGCAATAGAATTTGTACTATTGCCTATTATTGGCCTTATTAATTTAGCACACAGTATTTGTCTAAAATTGACAGATAACTGTTTGGTGATAGAAATAGTTTGCTTAACATACATCACAATTTTATTTTGTAGAACTTGGATGGCATATTTTAATGTAATTATATTTAAAACAATTTTAATTTTCTTTTACTTAAAAAAAACAATTAACAAGGTATCCATGTTAAGACCAACAAAATTAAAAGGCTTCCGATTTATCCAATTATGTATAATATGATAAAAGATATCCGTTTTAACTAATGAACCTCTTGAGATAGTCGCCATACATACAAATCTTCCTTGTTTTTAATATTAATAAGGATTACTTTATGTGCAAGTTTACATTATATTTATTGATCATTTAAATAGAACTATAAATCAATACAGAAGAACGAATAATATTTTTTGGGATAATTAGAGACCATTGACGATCCAAATGCATTACCTATGTGGCTTTATGCCTGTTGCATAAAACCTCAAAGCGAGTTGGTCGCCATACAAAATTTGTGCAAAGCACATGTATCCTTCACGAAATAAAAGACTAGCAGCGAAGACAACGAGCGACACACCCTTCCCCTCTGAGTGCTCAGCGCTGTTATGGATAACTTTAGTAAGCTATTTTGAATATATTGCAAAAGGGAAAATCAAGATTATATATGCTGGGTCAAAGATAGGAACCTCTATAACATTACTTTATCAAATACCACACAATAAGTGCAGTGTATCTCAGAGATAATCGCCTGTCTTTGGGTGCATATTTTATGCTAAAACATGGTTTCAATTCTGTCTTTGTTTGAAATAACCAGGGCATTTAATAAATAAACCAGGGCCAACATCTTGTAGAGGAACATATTTCCTTTCATGTTTATATTATCGCGATAGCTGATGCCAACAACTGATCTAGAAAAGTGCACTAGAAAAACTGACGATTTGGCTTCTATGATTGCAAATTACAGGCATTTTAAAGATCTTATGGAGATAGTTCATTTCTACACAAATCAGTCAAAAAAGGAGTCAGTTTAGTCATTTTTGAGGAGAAAACTGCACTTGAATTTTGTTTGAAGGTGGGTGACAGCAGTCTTAATTGTTGAACTTTTGAAGCTAATCAATTTAGTCATATATTATT
Organism: Pyrausta aurata; assembly: GCA_963584085.1. NCBI lineage: Eukaryota > Metazoa > Arthropoda > Insecta > Lepidoptera > Crambidae > Pyrausta > Pyrausta aurata. Next base: position 6,829 of record CAUZXH010000076.1, on the reverse strand, counting down.
TTTGTGTAACTTAAATGGTTTACTCAACAGAAGCTCTCAAAAAAAATATTTTCAGTTCCTTAGTAGAATAGTTCCTGCATTCAAACAAACTCTACAGCTTTATAATATAAGTGCAAATTGATTGTAATTATTTCATTTTTTTACTAAAGTTATAGTTTTCACTCTAAAAACTCTTTATTGTTTCGCCTTGAATCATCACAGACATTATTAACAAAATTCCTTCGTTTACGCAACTGCCAGCGGCGATCCCTGAGAGTTTAAATGGATAACTGCACAAGCACTCTTAACAAAAAGTAAGGAAGTAGCTAAAGCACTTGTGTTATGGAAATCAGAATTAATCATAGCAATAATGGTATCACACTACATATTACTATCTTGCTCAATAACATTTTTATAGCATAGAAAAATACAAATACCCCAGATTTTATTTACAATCACACATCTGTCAGGCACCAAGTCAACAGACAAAAATATAAATCAATTATTATAATCAGTTTTTGCCTGATTTGCCATAAAGTCTAAATCAAGGTTAGTGATAGTGATAACATTGTATCAGATAGATTAAACATTTTGTAGTACATACAAACTTACCAATCTGTTTTTTAGACATGGGTTACTAAGATAACTTATCAATAGATGATAATTGCAATACTACACTTAAAATGTATGCCCCTTCCGTCTTTATTACAGAAGTCATGATTCTGTGACAGTGCAATAATGAACTACCAAAGAAACTTCATTTTATGAGAAACAAATATATTTGCCAGACTGATCGAAAGCAGAAACTAAGGTCAACAAGTAAATACTTACTAAGACAAAACAGGCCAAGAGCAGCCGAGGGCCTCTTAAGCCGATGGGTGGAGCACCTGGTTACTAAACGGCGCCGAATCCTTCCGTGCGCGCTCACTGCACTACACTGTTAAAGGAACACTCTCCTATATCACACTTAACAGCAAAAGTTACACAAAAATCAGTGAAATTATCAAGATAAAGTTATCTTTCCGAAAGACGTTCTCTGCTACACTACACAGACTGGCTCGACAGAAACGTGCCTATTTTCTTGGGCAGCTCAAAACATGTCACGTATCATAGTAATACTACATAGCTTGACATAACATTGCAGTTATATTACAGGAACGTTAATAAAACACTTTATCCAAATTAAAATAAATCTAAAAACAAACTTGTGATTAAAAACTTTCTTTCTGGTTGGTAGTAGTCGTCGTAGCCACAGATTAGTAAAATAGTTAGTTAGAAAGATACTAATAGATTGGAAAGCTCTTCAAACGTTTAGAACCCATACACAAAGTTTGGGGGCAAACCATAGAATTATTATCACATTAATTTTTAGGGCAAACACACAGTGGAGTTGACGCTAGGGTCGTTTTATAGTTCTCTTTTATGTTGATACTGTGCAGGGGGGTAATTGTGTAAAGTAATCATATTCATTTGACAGTTCAAAACGTACGATATGATCTGTCAAACCCTTTGTTCTTTGCCATTTGACAGATCATATCGTACGTTTTGAACTGTCAAATGAATACGATTGATTTACACAATTCCATACCTGATAAGATAAGACAAAAAAAAACAACCAAATGGAGCTGTTTACAAAAATGCCAAGACCATGTACGGTTTTTATTAAAATGACCAAAAATACCGGTGATAAGACATATTATATGAAATCTTAAATGAATTCTCTAGTTTTGGGTAATTTAAATGCTAAAATAATAAACTTTTAAAAACCCTGGCAACTCTTTCTGTATAAGTTAGTTTTATCTGATAACATTTTCATGACATTTGATCATTTTAATTTTGAACTGACAGTTTGTATAGATCCTGAGAGAAGTAAAAAAATAGATTTTTTTTAAAAAATGCCTCCCTTGCCAATGTTATGAGTAAAACTTTTTTTTCCCACTCGGAACGTAGCACTATTATAGTATTTTGTAATCTCCATTAAATGTTGAAGTTTTTAATCTGTTGGGCACAAACTGTCCACTATATATTTTTTTCAACACAGGTCTTTTAACTTTTGAGTATAACTTTATCGGGCCAAAAAAATTCAAAATATTGTAATTTTCTGACTAAACTATTGAAGTTATTGATAAAAAAATATTTTGGCTACATAGTTCAATTATGCAAAAATTAAAATAATTCAGAAAAACATTAATATTCGCTATTGTAAAATAATGGTAACAATAAAAGTGACGTAAGTCAAAAAAAAATAATGACTCTTAAACCATGCGACTTTTTCTAACCCATGTTGGCCAGATAGATCATGACCTCATCCATCTAGGGTTTTCGGTTGAACCACTACTTACGGGACATCCTGTATATATGTCGCAGGCAAAACGTATAATTACGCCGTTTACATAAGGCGTCGTCAGTTAATAAACGCTGGCGGATTTGCAACATCCAGAGGGCAGAATGCTAACTGTTCAATTGTCATAATTTCGACGACGGTTAATTAGTTCATGCCGAATTAGGGCGACCATGATAAAAACAGTTTTATGGGACAAATAGGACTTATCAAAGTATTAAAAAGAAATTTCCAAAAAAATATTATTGTGAAAGAAATTCAGCTTTGTGACATACATTTTTAAATAAACAATGGCATTGACTGTTACACTGGTTGGGCAATCCTTTTTTAGAATAACATAGTCCAAATCACGTATACTAATTCATTACATCTCATTTTTCACCAATAATTAAAAAAACTCTGCAAGTGTCTTGCAGGTCTAAGATTCCATGGACACCTGAGCGTTCTAGAAGTGCTGGATAACCTCAAAATTTTTGTCATTTTTCCATTGATTTCTTATCGTTCCCGATTAAGTATACTACAATTTTTGTATTTCATTATGAAAAACGTCTTTGAAATCACTATTACCACGCATAACATCGATCATACACGTTGTATTTCCACTGTTTTTCAATCACATTTTCACATATGAATTAACTATTTATTCTGTTGATTAACCAAAACGAATAATTGAATATTTTTTTGATTTTGCACAAAATCTTTAAAGTTAATTCATCCCAACCTAACTACTAGTAAAAGGTGTGATAAATTAGGGTGTCATTTAAACGCTAAACCGGGTTTTTAATGAGAAATAAAATATTATAACTTAATTAATGTGTAATGGTTTTATACCTTTGACTGTTCATCATTCACATAAAAGAAAATAAAACGACCCTATCGACACCACCGGTTGCTTCCCCAAACTTTATAAGGGTCCTAAACGCTCCAAGAGCTTTACAATCTAAGTATCAGTATCTGTCATTAGGAGTGGGAATAACTGCTAGAATTTGCCAACTATTGTTACTAATAAATAACATGTTAATTTTGACGTTATAATAATATTAGTCTTGATGGATTGTTATGCTATTTTACTAGTACTACAAATAAAACTAACTAACTAAGACATGCTCAAAAAGGTTTTCGAAAAAATACAAGTATAGTTTCGGCAATATATGAATTCTTAGACGTAATTTACTCTAAAATGGACAAAAAAGAACCTGCGTTTGCTATTTATCTTGACATGACCAAAGCATTTGACTATGTGAATCACAGTTTACTCCTGAATAAATTGGAATCCTATGGCGTTAGAGGAGTGGCACTAAGATTATTGACTTCCTATCTCACTAACCGGACACAGATAACGTTTAACGTTTACCAGTAAAATAGAATTTATTACAAAAACGGAAAAGACTTACCTATCCTCTGAAAGAGCGATCACCCAAGGAGTACCGCAAGGCTCTGTTCTTGGACCGCTTCTATTTATTATTTACATTAATGATTTACCTAAATCAATAACTAACAATATGTTACTATATGCGGACGATTGTACTATTGTATGTAAAAATGAAAATGAAATAATGTCGAGCTTGGAGTCTGTTGCACAGTGGTTGAAACAAAACAAATTACAACTAAACATACCAAAAACCAATTTAATGAAATTTAGGCAAAGACAATTATACAATTTAACAAAAGTGACATTTCAAGGGTATGATATAGAGGAGTCAAAATCTGTAAAATTTTTAGGACTGCATATTGACAATGATATGAAATGGCAATCTCATATTGAATTTATATACACTAAAATACTCCAATTTTCATACGCATTACGTCAGCTTAGCAAGATAGTAAACCGAGGAGCAGTGATTGAGGCATATCATGGTTATGTAGGCTCTAGGCTAAGATATGGGATTATTTTCTGGGGAAATGCCATTAATATTGGTCGCCTATTAATAACTCAAAAAATATGCATTAGGGCCATTTTCAATCTAAGAAGAAGAGTAAGCTGCCGGCCATTATTTCAGAAATATAACTTGCTAACAGTACCCTCACTTTACATTTTTGAAACTGCACTATTTGAAAAACGAAACCCTGACCTATTTCCACGTGTCTTAAGTGCCAGACGCTGTGATTTAATAACTGCTAAACAAAATATTATTCACAAAACAAAACTCTATAGTAACAGTATCTTTGGCATGTCAACAAAAAATTATAACTGCTTACCAAAGAAAATTAGGGCAGAATATAATATTCTGTCATTTAGGAAAATGCTCTTCGAATATCTGACGGAAAAGGCATTCTATTCGGTTCAGGAATTTTTTGACATTAAGAATAACTGACATTATCACAGACACGCACACACATATCTGACATTTTTATTATTTAAGTAATTTAATTTAATTTGTGACTAAATATAAATTAATGAATGTAATTGTATCTACCTATGTATTGAGAATTTTAATTAATGAATATAATTGAATTAGTTTAAAGTAAATTATGTTACATAAAATCAATTGTATTTATGACATTTGTACGCCAAGTGGCAGATCACAGAGCACTGTCTAAAAGTTTTAATCATCTGTAACCTACCTGTGTATCACAAATAAATAATTTTGAATTTGAATTTTGAATTTGAATAAAAAACTGTCTTATGGCTATGACTTAAAACTCAGTTTCAAATGTCATGGAAAGTGTTATTTTTATTAGTTATCGTCGATCTGATGTTAACGAAATACTGCATCCAAAAACCTATCTTATCGCTATGAATTAAAACTCAATTTTGAATGACGTTAACTAATAAAAATAACACTTTCCACATCATTTGAAACTGAGTTTTAAGTCATGGCAATAAGACAGTTTTCTGTTTGCAGTACTAGTAAAATAGCATAACAGTCCTGCAAGACTAAAATTATTATAACGTCAAAATTAACATGTTATTTATTAGTAACAAAAGTGTTATGTTATAATGGCGAATTCTAGCAGTTATTCCATGTGGCAGCATTAATATTTTACAAAGTGACATTAGCTTAAGTCAAATCTTTCTACGGGATCTTTTTTATCTGCGTACCTATAAACTTATTAAATAGTTGTTTATGTGGGTGGATGCACAGATGAATAATATATGGTGGATGGATCATACTCAATCATACTCTTACTAATCTGTGCTGTGGATAATGGTGTGTATCTTGTACCAATGTTTTACCTGAATGAATGTCCGTATATATAGAATTAAATTAAAACCTAAAATGCCTCCGTGGACCGAAGAGAAATAGGGAGAAAAATGACACTACCAAGAAGAAACCTCAGTTAGCAATGCATCGGTGTATGCGAAAATAGGACTAGTGACGTGGGTACCGGAGAATGGGTCTGCAAGGATCAAGACGCGAGGCTCTGGTCGTGGTGGGGCTGTGCGCGGCGTGGTACGCCGTGAGCTCGGCCAGCAACGTCGTGGGCAAGCTCGTGCTGACGGATTTTCCGTACCCTATGACCGTGACGATGGTGCAGCTGCTGTCAATCGTGGTGCTGAGCGCGCCAACGTTCGGCGCGTGCGGTGTGCGCCGCGAGATGGAGTTCCCGCGCCGCTACTACTGGCGCACGCTACTGCCGCTCGCCTTTGCTAAGTTTCTTACCACTGTGTGCTCTCAAGTCTCCATATGGAAAGTTCCTATATCTTATGCTCATACAGGTTAGTATCGTAACTATAAATTTCAGTACCATGAGCTCAATATTATTTTTAACATGATTGAAATGATCACACATTTTTTGGGAGTTACTAGGCTTGTGGTATTGATAATAATTTCCAAATTAGACAGTAGGTTCCCTTAGGTATAGAATTCTCACCTGATAAATGTAAAATGTGCGTATTTCATTAAGGATCAAGATTATCATATTAATAATGCTAGCCAGTAGTACACCTAAAATATTTTTTGGATATGTGGCCAGTGCCTGATTAAGAGTTCAGATCACCCTATTCTAAGTATCAGGACACGCCCCATCAGGCGCCAGGTGGGTTACTACAAACTGTCAAAAGAAGGACCAACGGCTTTACATGCTTTCTGAGGCATGGGGGTGAAACGCCGCCAACTTCCAAACTCCGGGCTACCCTGAGAATTTCTAAACAGAAAAACCCAGGTATATATTTTTGGCCCCACCCGGGAATCGAATCAGGGACCTCTAGCGCAGCTGTCGCTTTAAAATGCGACCCTGCCACTGAGGCAGTATGTTATAATTGACCTTGTTTATCAGTGAGAAATCTGCAAGCAAACTAACAATATCCTTCAATTTGCATCACTTGAAACCATTTTTTTTGCTGACCCTACAGTATATACAGTATAGACAAAGCACCTCATGCACGACCAAAATCATGAACACTTGTCACTTCAGGCTGTGCTGTTGCCTTCTGACTCGCTTGACCACTAAACAAATTGAATGACATTGAACAAAGCAATTTTACGTCTGTCCATAACATAAACCTTTTTTTTTTCAAATTAGAAATCAAATTTATTAATTTTATTTGAACTCACTGGCCTACTC
>CAUZXH010000075.1:0-32000 GCA_963584085.1 Pyrausta aurata | reverse complement strand
CAGCCCTGATGACGTGCACTACGCTACGAGGCAGATTACTGTCTGATGATCTCTATTAGTTTACCTAGTACCTTCATTCACACGAGCAATGTACTGTCTTAATATTCTTGCAATAATATTCAAAATCCGCGTCTGTATACATTTCATGCAGATTACAGTCTGATGATCTGTTTTACTGTAGTACAAGATAGCCTGTCTTTGTATACGCGCGCCTGCGACTGCGCAAGCGTGAGCGACATGCGCTTGACTCGCTGCCATGAAGCTTATACGCGCCTGTATACATTTCTTAGCATCCGCGCACCGCGCATGACAACTTACAGAATATAAGAATCATTGAAGAGAGAGTGAAAATACACTGCATTAAAAAACTGTTGTTCTTTTTCTGTTCTTTATTAATTGTTGACTGAATTATATTAAGTACAAATAATAAAGTTTCTAGGTTAAGTTAAAAAATTAATGAATTCGATTGATATTTTTGAACTAATTAAAATAAAGTTTTTCTTAATATGTTTATTTTTTAATAATGGTAGTTATTATCACCTACCAACAAACTACGAGTAGATGTGTATTTTGTCCATTAAGAATCACCAACTTGGAGTATCTTAATGAGTGCTTCCACATTGTCTTCTCTAACTGCTTTCCTGCTCGCTGCCACTACTGCTTTACTGTATTTGCCAACTAAATATGAGATAAATTTATTATTAAAATTAATCAACATAAATAAAGTTAATATGCAGGCAGGGAAGCAAATACATAATCTCCTGATAGCAGACTTTATCTTACCCCTTAACCTGGCTGCTTGTTGCAAGATCGTATGCAGGTTCTTGAGTGATTTAACTGCTTGTTCTTGTGTTGATCTCCTGACGTGACACCCAGTTAACAGTTCATCATTTAACATTATTACTTCTCTATATCGGTTCATCATTTCTTTCCTAAAACAATAATAGCATCATATAATTTGTCTTTTTAGGTAATTCAGTACACTTCACTAGTATGGATGAAGAAAATCTTACAAATCAAAAGCTGCAGCATCTTGAGCAGCTGGTAGTAGGGCCGTTATTAACTGCGCTCGCTCTGCTGTTTCAGCTGCCAGGCGTGAACGCATCTCGCCGACTTGTGAGGCGATTTCCATTTCTTGACGAAGTTTCTTTTCAGCTTCAGGAAATTGAGCAATCGACTGAAAGCAACATAAAAACATTAATTACTTCTAGTAAATATATGCCGCTTTGTTGAGTAAAATAGGTAACATTTTACGCAAACAAACATTTTAAACTGGGCCGCCTTTAATAAAAAAAAGTATTTCATTCGGTTCAGCAGGTTCCTAACGATAAACCATTCTAAGTATCAGTCATAAAACCGGTAAATAACGAAAATACAAATATAGGGTATGTACCCCTCCCTACCAACGTCAATAAAAAAAACATCTATGCGTCATTTTGTCTATGGTTGGTTACCGGGCGGCGTGTGGAAAACGTCAAATTGTATTTTGCTAAATAATTTACCCGAAAATGGTTGAAAATAACGAAGTGGAACTCTCTGAAGCAGAAGCAGAGCAATATGATCGTCAAATTCGACTTTGGGGCTTGGAGTCTCAGAAAAGGCTTCGCGCATCCAAAGTGCTGATCATTGGTTTGTCGGGCCTCGGTGCAGAGATAGCCAAAAACATTATTTTGTCTGGTGTAAAAAGCGTTTGTTTGCTGGATAATGAGAAGCTAAAGGAAATAGACTTGTATTCACAATTCTTGACCCCACCAGACAAGGTAGGTGAAAACAAGGCAGAAGCTTCGTTGCAACGAGCGCGGGCGTTGAACCCTATGGTAGATGTCACTGCAGAAACCAAGGCAGTTGATGATCTGCCCGACGAGTATTTTACAACATTTGATATAGTTTGCGCTACTGGATTGAAGCAAGAGCAGCTAGAGCGCATAAACAACGCTTGTCGTGATAGTAACAAGAAGTTTCTTTGCGGAGATGTTTGGGGAATGTACGGTTACATGTTCGCCGATTTGGTAGATCATGAGTATTCTGAAGAAATTGTTCAACACAAAGCTGTCAAACGCGGTCCTGATGATACTGAGAAGAATGCCCGCGAAACCGTCAGTATTACAGTGAAACGTCGTGCAATCTATGTGCCCTTGCAAAACGCGCTCTCAGCTGACTGGTCAAAGCCTGAATTGCGGTCTAGGTTACGCCGCGGCGATCCTTCCTACTTTGTTCTCAAGATCCTCCTTCGTTTTCGTGATGAGTACAACAGGAACCCTGATCCAGCTAAGAGAAAGACAGATACTGAAATAATCTTGAAAATGAGAGATGAACTGGTTAAGGAATTAAATCTGCCTGTCGGATTCATAAGTGATGAGCTGTTAACAGATGTTTTTGGTATAGTGGCTGGTGCAGCTGCTGTTGTAGGAGGTGTGATCGGACAGGAGGTTGTGAAAGCTGTGAGCCAGCGAGAACCCCCCCACAATAACATGTTCTTTTTCAATCCAGTAAAGTGTGTTGGTTTTGTTGAACTTTATGGCCAGTGAAATTTGATCTGTGTAGTATATAAGCATAAACGGTGGAATTATAATTACTTAAGTACACAAGTCTCTTTTATTTCTACCTCTTACTTAGTATGTACCTGTAAATCTGTAAGGTTTAAATATAAAGCCAGACTTTGTATCAAGTCACCAGCCAATCTTATATCCGGTGTGCTTATTTTGACTTGTCCATCAGCTGCAAAATTCATATCCAGATATGATTGATCTCTCAAGCAAAATAGAGTGATATGAAGTTCTTTTGTGTCTTCAGATTCTAAAACTACATCCTGTTCTAATAGGAAATTCTGATTGATCCATATGCAGATTCTTTGTACTCTCTCAGTAACTTTAAAAGTCACATAAGAGGTTTCTTTTTGAGGTGTCACTGTAGGTACTGCTACAGTGTACATGGAAAACCTTGGAAGTTGCTTGGTCAGCTCAAAAATGTGGAATTGCTCACTATCTGGATAACCCACCAAAGCCTGAAAGAAAAAACTAGATCTTTAGAACAGAGAATACTTATTTACTTGAAGACTCCAAAATTCACTAACCTAAATTTAGTTCATTGACCTAAATATTTGGATGTTACCTTGATGTGTACGTCGACCGGTACATCCCTAGGTGGTTTGAGCGGCATCTGCAACACCGAACGCAGTTGCGACTGCGCTGGATGGCGAGCCAGGGTCTCGCCTGTCTCGAATATGCCTTCGGCAAGTACTAAAGCTGCGCGTACTATGGTTTCGTTGTTGGTAGATATAACGAGGTCTAAACAGCGCTGATAGAAAAAAAAAATGGTTGCCTGTAAAGTCGGTATACGGGCGAAAGTTTTACGTGACAACGACTTTTGATGTCTGTCTCTCTCGCTCTTAGGCGGGCTAACCATGCCCGAGTGGAAGGGACGCGTGCCTCTCACTCGCTCTCATTGTGAGCGCATAACGTGAGCGGAGCATAACGCAGTTTCTTGAAGTGTCACCCGGCAAACCAATTTATAAGACGTTGTCACGTCAAAAGTCATCAATATAATGCAGAAGGTGATTTGGCAAGTAAAAAATTGGAAACGCAGTCAGTTTAGTATTTATTTGGTAGTGAAGATGCCTTAATTATACTTACCTCCTCAGGCGAAGCGGAAACAGCTACCTGAAGGCGAGTATTGGTTGGCATTGCAGTCGATCCCCGTTCAGGCGTTTCAAGGCTCGAAGAACCAGTAGCAGCATTTGCTTCATAATGCTGGAGCTCCACCATAAGGGCTTGTTTCTTGTTGAATAGTTCCGTTATAGCCATACGGTCTTCTTCAGATGGCATCTTTTTGGATGTCGCATTGAAGCCAGTGGTTTCTTGGTATGGCGGGTAACCCATAACTATGTTTAACATGGCAAGGAAATAACAAAGCTATTATTATAATCTTACATAAACATATTCGAAATAACAGCAGTATACAGTATTTATGGTCCTTCGAACCAGATTAACCCATAATTGACCGAATGCATTATGTAGTTTTTATAACACACACAAAGTAGTTAGGTAGTTTAGTAAAAACTTACCTTCGCCTCTGTCGGATACGCAGACTAAGTCCGGAGCACCCACCGATCTGTAGTCAGCTAGAAGCATAGCTGCAGCGCCTGCACGCATCTGAACTCTTCTGAGGACCCTGCCCGTGGTGCCTTCGCGCCAGTCGATACGGCCGTTACTCCAGCAACTAGCCAGGGTGTCGCCAGACCATTGCAGGGCAACCGCATTTTGTTTCGACTGCATAATCATTTGTTATTTATTTAGTAACTTACGTTAAGTTCTAATTTACTTCTTATTAGTGTAGTTGCCTACCTTAACTCTCCATAGTCGAATACCTTCTTCGTATATCCCAATTGTACCATTCGCCAAGCCGTACGCGAATCTAACTTCTGTGACGGGAGTTAAACATAACACAGGACCAGTTTCAGCTATTTCCATCATAAATTGGTTGTTCTTTAGCACTCTGATGTAGGAATCTTCACATCCGATGAGCAACTAAAAATGAGTGAAGAAAGTGGTACAAAACCGTGAATATACTTAGTTACCTACTTGTGATCATTTGACCAGCTATTTACCTCGTTCTCGCCATCCTTATCAAAGTCAAAGGTGATCATAGCACAAACTTTACCACTGACCACATTCCAGAACAATTCAGTCCCCTGCCAGTTGAGTCCCTGAACAGAGCTGTTACCCCCAACAATCGCTAGCGGTTCATTGTGTTTCCCAAAAGTACCTACGGTTATAACGTTAACACCATCTGGAGAATCCTTGTAGAATAGGTCTGTATTGTCGTGGACGTCATATGCTGCAATAAAGCGTTAGTGTTATAATATAAATGCGATCAAGAAAACCATAAGTACCATACTATCAACAACTTGTTCATATAACTTCATCTAAGTCTTTGAATAAATAAACTATAATGCATTGTATAAATTGCACTTGTACAAAGCAACTGTGACTCTGTGACAGATGAGGAATGGAACCCCGTGTCTTACGCTATCCGGGCGTATGCCTATACCACTCGGCCACCGTCACATTAACAAGCCTGTTGAATTTTGCTAGTGCTTTTTAACGCGTAGGCGGTATACATTATATCTTGCCTAGGATCTGTGACGGTGAGCCTATGAGCAACATGTCCCTCCCAGTGTCAGGACGCAGAGGACCAGCAGCAAGTGCTATCACAGCCTGACTGAGATTCAATTCGGAGACTTCGCCGTGGGCCTGAGACCTCTGAGCGCGCCCACTCACCACGCCTCCGTGAGGGTGGTGGATTATAATCTGGAGAACAAAAGAGAGACTCCTTTATTATGTAAAGTTTGACAAGCCCGGCATTGTTATGAGAGCGTATTTGTTTACTTTATCGTATCCGGCGGATGCAATTAAGCATGGATGAGTGCCATCGAATTTTGCTATAGTAACGATGCCCGGTGTAACTTTATGATTTAGCTCTAATTTAAAAACAGGTTGAACTGTAGATATCTGCATCATAAAAACTGATTTCAATTGTTTAATTTAGCTAAGAGTTAGGGTTAAACTTTGTTGAAAGTTTGTTGCCATGGATACCATCATCATACTCATACATTTAGCATACACACGTAACGTAATACGTAAAAGAATATGCCGCATATAATTCTGAATTCTGCACATGAATTCACATGATGCATGCATGCTGCATGCGTGACGTGGAGATGTGATGTATCAACGTATGTAAATACCTCATAAAGAGATGATGCATTTATTATAGGGGGAAAAAATACTTAAGGAAACCCATAAAAACGCATTTGTATATGGTTAAAAAAAGTTTCCACAGTAAAAAAATCATGGAATCGATATAAGGATAAAAAATTGTAACAGTCATAGATAAATAAAAAAATCTTCGCTTTAAAAAGAGCGTGCTACTTAGTGAAATTCTATAGGATTTGACAGCGAAAGACCTTATGACAGCGAGACCGTTTTCTAAGAAATAATGGATTTAGTGGAAACGTCAAGTTTCCGTCGCTGGAATTTTTGAAAAATTATGAATGGATATAGTTATAATTTAAGTTTTGTATAACAATTTCAGATGAAATGACTTGTGCTTTCAGCAACTGTGAAGTGCGCCGAGGATACAATCCCGAAAATCATAGTTTTTACAAGTAAATATGAATCATTGATATAAATTTTAATTCTAAATTTTACAAAATTTGTGAGTGAAATTGACTCCGATGCCAAATTGTACAGTAAATTTAGGATTTCCTTTGTGATTTGCAGCCATATATCAAAGTTTCCAATATAATAATTCAGATATATTCAGTAAAATAAGAAACCGTTTCTTTACACTAGGGCTTGACTAAATGATGACGTCATCAGTGTCGATAAATTTTTGACTGATTTTTTAGGTAACCGTAATTCTTGCACAGCTTCTTCTCAGCAGTGGCCCATACAACTGTTCCGAAGCTGTGCTGTGGTAACTTGCTTCAAGCTCGTCTTCATACATAAATAAAGAAATTTGTATTTAAAAATAAAATGAAGTTGTCTTGTTTATCAAATACAAAGTATTATATTTTTTAAAGTGCATTAATTTATTTTTATTATATATTTTTGTTTCAATTTACATGATTTATCGTAACCTTGTCGATAAAACTTGGACCACCATAAGATACACATCACTATTGAACGCACACATGCACACAGACTTTTTGGTTTCGCTGAAAATCCGCCTTTGTCATTCTATACTATACTACATTCTATGGTTCCTACTCAACTGACCATAGAGAAAGAAAAAATCTTCGCTTTAAAAAGAGCGTGCTACTTAGTGAAATTCTATAGGATTTGACAGCGAAAGACCCTATGACAGCGAGACCGTTTTCTAATAATTAATGAATTTAGTGGAAACGTCAAGTTTCCGTCGCTTGAATTTTTGAAAAATTATGAATGGATATAATGATAATTTAAGTTTTGTATAACAATTTCAGATGAAATGACTTGTGCTTTCAGCAACCAAAGAGAATATAATCACTTGTCAGCAACTGTGAAGTGCGCCGAGGAAACAATCCCGAAAATCATACTTTCCACCAGTAAATATGAATCATTGATAAAAAAATTAATTCCAAATTTTATAAAATTTGTGAGTGAAATCGACTCCGATGCCAAATTGTACAGTAAATTTAGGACTTCCTTTGTGATTTGCAGCCATATATCAAAGTTTCCAATAGAATAATTCAGGTATTTTCAGTAAAATAAGAAACCGTTTCTTTACACTAGGGCTTGACTAAATGATGACGTCATCAGTATCGATAAATTTTTTGACTGATTTTTTTAGGTAACCGTAATTCTTGCACAGCTTCTTCTCAGCACTGGCCCACACAACTATCCCGAAGCTGTGCTGTGGTAAGGTCTATGTTGGAACGTGTATAAGTGCTTCTAGCAAGTCTTCATACATAAATAAATAATTATGTATTTTAAAAAAAATGAAGTTATCTTGTTTATCAAATAAAAAGTATTATGTTATTAAAAGTGCATTAATTTAATTATTTTTGTTTCAATTTACATGATTTATCGTAACCTCGTCGATAAAACTTGGACCACCATAAGATACACATCACTATTGAACGCACACATGTAAAGTAACTTTTTGGTTTCGCTGAAAATCCACGTTTGTCATTTTATGCTATACTACATTCTATGGTAACAGTAGTTTCATTTAAAACTAGTATTTTATTTATTATTCTGTTCACATGTGATAAAAAAAACAATTAATAGAATAAAATTTAAACTAAAATATACATCTATGAAATAATATATACAACTTAAGGACTATAAACTATATAATAAAATAAAAAGTATAAAAAAGGGAAAATAAAATAAAATTATAAAAATGGTCCATGTGGTAAGGTGCCCAAAATGCTGGCAGCATTACCTCGCTGAATGGCAATACTAATTCGCTGTGTACTATAGTTTTAGAACGAAAATGTCACTTGAAAAAAGCGCGGGAATCGTTGTCGTAGGCGGGTGTTTTTCTGGTTTCTGAGTTTTAAATTTATTTTTAAAGTGATATTTGGTTCAGTTAAGTAGTGGAGTGTATTTATTTAGGTTTATTTATTATTATATATTTTAGTTTTTATTGTTTTTAGCGGAGATTCGGTAAGTTTCTTACCTTTTCATTAGGCTTCATGAACGACGCAGACGAGCCTGGGGGTCCTCCGGGCCCCCAGGTTTCGTATAATGTTACTATAGATAATACGTATTCAGGATTAGACACGGAAGGCTCTATTACAGATAGCTCAGAGCATCATCCTACTATTAAAGCTAAGCGCAAACGCTCAGCACCCAAGTACTGTAAACATTGTAACAGATTCAGGAAGCGTCATCATAAATCTTCCTCTACGACACCTGTAAATGAGTGTGATGAATGTAATTGTGAGGATCAAACAAATATATTTATTAAAAATCATCAACAACCTGATAACCTCAAATCAAACAATTTACAGTCATCTACATTTGTGCCCAACTCACTGCCTGTGCCCAACTCTCTGCCTGTGCCATGCTCATCAAATTCAATTGATGTTGACATACCTCTAGAACAAACTTCTCAACGCCCTTCGGTAGCTAGGAATCTTTATCAGGCTTCAGATCTGGCCCCTTACATTATTCACATCCAAAAAGAACAGTTGTCAAGTAATGATAATACTGCAATTCATCCTGTTACACTTGGTTTCTTTTTGCAAAAACACAATTTCAAAAACATTATAAATGGCAGTCTGAAACGCATAGGTAGGAACCGGGCATCCATATCTTTTTCAAACCATGAAGATGCTAATTCATTTTTAAATAATGATATTTTGGGCCTTAATAAATACAAAGCATTTATCCCAACATCAAACGTGACACGCATGGGTATAGTTAGGGGTGTTCCAACATCTTGGACTGATGAAGAAGTCTTGCAGAATATTTCTGTCCCAGTAAGCTGCGGAAATATATTGAAGGTAAGACGACTTAAAAGGAAAAATGTAGGTAAAGAAAAAGTTGAATATGTTCCAATAGAGACAGTAGTAGTACTAACATTTGATGGACAAGTACTTCCCAAGAGAGTTTTCATGTGTTATAATTCACTGCCCGTTGATTTATACATTTATCCAACTATACAGTGTTATCAGTGTTGTAAGTATGGACATATAAAAAGTCAATGTAGATCTCTCCCTAAATGTTTTAAATGTGGTCAGGATCACTCAGGTGACTCTTGTTCAGTTGATGAAGATTTAGTGAAATGCTGTTTGTGTAGTGGTTCTCACTTTGCAACCAGCAAAAATTGCCCTGAGTTCTCACGTCAAAAGTTGATTAAAGAGTCGATGGCTAAGAAATGCATTTCTTATTCTGAAGCTGTAAAACTGCATCCACCAACTGGTAAATCTTATGCTGATGTTCTTACATCAATACCTCCTGGTCCATCTAATTCCAGAGTTTTAGGAAGTCAGTCCGGTAATATTTCAAATAGCCATTCATATAAGAAAACTGTATTTCTAAAGCCTAGACACCCTCCTACCTTAAAATATGGATATGATAAGGCTGCTCATGATGCATTAACCAAAGATTATAATATAAATTTTTCATCAACTGGTACTGCTATTAAAGACCAAAATTCAAACAATGACTCATTATTATCAGACATGATGTCTGTTAAAGAACTTATCATAACTCTCATCAACTCATTATCTCATTATAATGCAAACTTTATACCGCCCAACGTTGCCTCATCTCCAAATAGTGTAAATGATAAAACTAATTCACATGAAAATAGTTATAATAGTGTTAATAATTTAAACAATAATAACAATGCAATCTGTGGTAATTCAGTGGAATTGCCGCAGCGCTATCAGTAAGAAGACCGATTTATTTCACTTGATTAATAAATACAACCCCTTGGCCATTTCTCTTCAAGAGACTTGGCTCCTGCCTGGTGGCTGTTTTAAGGTGGCAGGCTATGCCTGCCTAAGAGAAGATAGATCTGACGGTTATAGCGGGGTAGCCTTACTAATTAAACACTCTATGCCTTTTCAACATATTCCTATACCTGTACATAGTCCAGAATACTCCATTATTGCTGCCAGTATTAATGGCATTTGTTTTGTATCTATTTATATTCCACACCCATCTTCTGCTCTGTATAATGAGATTCTAGGTACTATTCTGCCTTCTCTTCCCAAACCGTTTTTAATAATGGGAGATTTTAACGCACAACATGAGTCCTGGGGCAGCCAACCTTCTAATCATTATGGTTCAAAAATGTTAGACTTTTTAGATATAAATAATCTCTGTTTGTTAAACACCGGTGAACCAACTCGCCGTACACGTAGTTGTGAAGGTCTAAGCGCTCCAGATTTGACAATATGTTCTCCATCTCTAGCATCTTCTTTGACTTGGCATATTCTTCCCTCATCTTATGGTAGTGACCACTATCCACTCATTATTACTCTTCCTTTCAACGAAAAAGCATCAGCTGTCCGTCCACCTCGCATGAAATATCAATTAGCTAATGCTGATTGGAAACTTTTCAAAGAAAAGGTAGATGAAAGAATTGAGTCTCTCCCTCCCTTAGAATTGAGCAATCCAAATCACACTAACTGTGCAGAATCCCTTAGTCAGATTTTATTAGAAGTTGCCGATAGTATTTTTCCTATTAAAAAAAACCGCAGTCGACGAATTCCTCCTCCACCTTGGTGGGACGAAGAATGTGCGGAAGCAATTAGAAAGAGAAAGGAAGCTGAACGAGCTTATAGAGCGTTTACAAGTTCTGAAAATCTTGACATTTTATCACTTCATATTAACTCTACTAGAAAGTTATTCAAGCAAAAGAAATGGGAGGGATGGAAAACATTTTGTTCATCTATCTCACCTGATGTATCTCCTTCTGAAGTATGGAAAAATATCCGTAGATACAGATCTTGTTTTCGAGAAAGCACTCCACCATTTCTTAGACAAATTGGCTCCATCTACTGTTCCACATATGGATTTAGTACTACATGAATTAAATTATCCTATTACAGAAAGCCTTGCAGAGCTTAATTCTCCTTTTTCGCTTGCTGAATTAAAAGGTGTGTTATCATACGTCAAAGATTCAGCACCAGGCATTGATGGAATCCCGTATTCTTTTTTCGTTAACTTGAGTGATTCTTGTCTTTCCTATTTTCTAGCTTTAGTAAACTCTATTATTATTAATGGTAGTATCCCACCTTCATGGAAGACGCAGGAAATAATTCCTATTAAAAAACCAAATGCTGCATCGTGTAATGCTTCGTCATATCGCCCTATTGCTTTATCATCGGTACTACACAAACTTGCAGAACACTTAGTTAAAAATAGATTGGAATGGTTTTTGGAAAATAAGGGCTTGTTATCATCTAGTCAGTACGGTTTTAGGAAAGGAAAGAGCACAATGGATAGTTTAGGGATCTTTACTACCGATATTCGGCTAGCTTTTACAGCAAATAAGTCTCTCCTTGCAGCTTTCCTGGATATAAAATCCGCCTACGATTCGGTAGACTTAACTATACTAAAAAGTAAACTTATTACATTGCAAATTCCACTTAACTTAGTAAATTTCATTATTAATTCTTTGTCTGGAAGGTTTATAATGGTTTCAACACAAGAGTCACGAACCCTGACTCGAGTTTTATGGAGAGGGTTACCACAAGGGTCCGTTTTGAGTCCCTTGCTCTATAATGTGTACACTTATGACCTTGATTCTGCTGTAGGCTGAGAATATAAACACCTAGAAGGAGGGTTCCTAACAAAGATCGTTGTCAAAAGCGCGCACATTTTGTAGCTACGTGTGCGTAAACAATATCCCTGTCACGCACACTAGTAAAGGAATAATATTGTCAGAAAATCTCATTTCTACTAAATGGTAGAAAATTGAAATATTAGGGAACCTATTTATAAAGAAATAACGAACGTAGGCTTTTTATTTTATTCAATGGTTTAATTTCCCCTTTATTTTACTCTTATCTGTTTGATGTATGGATTTAAAAATACACCATATAGAGAACTATACAATCAGAAGATTGTTAATCTAAGATTGCCACCGCTACAAAATGGCGGATTCCATAATTATTTTATCACTACTACCTCAACATGAGTGTCATATGTAAGAGCTTGATTAGTAGAATAGAGCGAACTATAAAAAAAATCCTAATAAGGCCACCAACAAATGGCTGATATACAGGGTGTAAAAAAAGTACAAGCCAAATTCAAAGGGGTGGTTAAAAGTGGAGTCTAGAATACAGGAAAAATATTTTAAAAAATCAAGCTCTTTTTTCTACATACAATTTTAATTTGCATTAAATTGCTACAGAACAGTTGACGATCCACCAATCCCAACAGGCGTCCTTTTAAGTAATGATTCTGCTATTTACAATAATACTAATTGATTAAAATCAATCAAGCAGCACCGTACAAAATCATACTCGAAAACATCTAAGATTGCGCGCACGTTATTCATAAAAAGCTACAAAACTAAGGTAGCCGCACTATCTGTCACTTTCGCACATTGATAACGGGTATTTTCAAATAACGAGTATTAACTCATAGTAATAGCGGTCAGTAGGTCAAGTGCATTATTTTTTTACGGTTGTCTCGGGATGCGTGCGCGTAGCAATGGATCGTAGACGCAGGTTCTCAGATATTGAGAACCTACCATTAGATGGTCAGAGTGACATGACGAAGCTGACATGAGTGTGCATGAAACGGTGCGTTGGTAATCTGAAAATAGTGTGGATTATGGAAAGCCTAGCCGATCAAAAGTGGTCAGAGCAATACAAAATTGACATGACTTCGATTAATTACATGCGCCCAGTGTAGGTTGTTACTACACACTGTTACTACAGTTGATTATTTATATTCGTGATTTATTGTAAGTAGTTGATTCCAATTTTTAAGTAAGCCAAGGTACCTACATGCTCAATTTTGCACTGGTCTAATCAAATTTTGGGTTTTTTGACGGTCCTGGGCCCGTGAAGTACAATGGGAAAATAGAAGTCCAGTTCAAGCCGTATACATAACCTACCGATAAAACTAAAGTGATTATAGTGAACTGTGTGCCGTAGCGTAAGATAGAGCGCGCGGCTGCTAGTTTGGTTGGATTGACAATCATCATACATATGGTATTTTTAAATAATCATTTAAAAAAACACTATTTATTAGGATGGACCCCTAATAAATAATGTATTTTTGTGGAGTATTTTTCTGTAGTAATAGAAATACTCGTTTAATTATTATTTTTTCTTTTCTTTATTTTTTTTTATTATTTTTCCCGTGTTCTAAACTCGATTGACAACCACCCCCTTGAATTTGGCTCATACTTTTTTTACACCATGTTTATTAAAAAAAACATTTATTTCTGTATAAAGAAAGACTCACTTACTCACTTGGGGTGTCGTAGCACAGTGGTGGCAGCGCTTTGGTAGTAATACCGAAGTTAAGCAACTTACGGCGCGGTCGATGTTTGGATGGACCATTCCGACCATATAGGTGACTTATATCCCGAGCATCTCCGTGCTTCGGAAGGCACGTTAAGCCGCTGATTCCGGCTTTTTTTATAAAGACTCACAAGGAGCACTTATACCCGACACGAACATTCGAAACCATGAGTAGTTTTCTTTTTCCCATCACTTTATAGCTCTCACTAGATGGCGTTAGGATCATTTAAGTAACAATTTTGTTCACATTGGCGGTAAGCCATAGACAAAAAAAAGTGCGTAATATTGTAAAACGTAGAAAAATACGAAAATATGTACCTATTCCCGATTTTATTCTATAAAAAATAAATTTGTCAATTACGCAATTCCAAGATTTTCTTTGATTCAAAATTGCATTCTATAATAGCTAACAAACACCTCAACTAAGGGTAAATAAATATACATCTGATTATCCGATCTCTAGTCATAATTGTTAAAAATGACAGCAATAAAGTTTAAACCATAAAACTATCGCAAACATAGTGAATAAAACTATATTAAAAAGGAATGGTAGTTTTTTAAATTCCACCTATACTGACAACACTTAAGCAAATTTTCATTGATAAATTAAACAATCTTGTTTTAAGTATTACATGTATAAAATCAAGCTTAATTGGATAAATTACACGTGGTATGCATTGCTTAGGGTTTTGTTGTGTTTTTAAGATCTGTTGTGGCAACCATTGACTGCACAAACCGTCATTATTATCAAAAATTCGGGAGCTGTTACTCGTACTGCGTGTCCTTGAGCACTAAGGGCTCAATGTCAAATAGTTGCCAAATGGGCTACTATTGAAATGCGCCATTTACGAGCCAGGACTAGGCTTCTAGGTGTTTATATTCTCAGGGTAACAGTATAGTTTCATTTAAAACTAGTATTTTATTTATTATTCTGTTCACATGTGATAAAAAAAACAATTAATAGAATAAAATTTAAACTAAAATATACATCTATGAAATAATATATACAACTTAAGGACTATAAACTATATAATAAAATAAAAAGTATAAAAAAGGGAAAATAAAATAAAATTATAAAAATGGTCCATGTGGTAAGGTGCCCAAAATGCTGGCAGCATTACCTCGCTGAATGGCAATACTAATTCGCTGTGTACTATAGTTTTAGAACGAAAATGTCACTTGAAAAAAGCGCGGGAATCGTTGTCGTAGGCGGGTGTTTTTCTGGTTTCTGAGTTTTAAATTTATTTTTAAAGTGATATTTGGTTCAGTTAAGTAGTGGAGTGTATTTATTTAGGTTTATTTATTATTATATATTTTAGTTTTTATTGTTTTTAGCGGAGATTCGGTAAGTTTCTTACCTTTTCATTAGGCTTCATGAACGACGCAGACGAGCCTGGGGGTCCTCCGGGCCCCCAGGTTTCGTATAATGTTACTATAGATAATACGTATTCAGGATTAGACACGGAAGGCTCTATTACAGATAGCTCAGAGCATCATCCTACTATTAAAGCTAAGCGCAAACGCTCAGCACCCAAGTACTGTAAACATTGTAACAGATTCAGGAAGCGTCATCATAAATCTTCCTCTACGACACCTGTAAATGAGTGTGATGAATGTAATTGTGAGGATCAAACAAATATATTTATTAAAAATCATCAACAACCTGATAACCTCAAATCAAACAATTTACAGTCATCTACATTTGTGCCCAACTCACTGCCTGTGCCCAACTCTCTGCCTGTGCCATGCTCATCAAATTCAATTGATGTTGACATACCTCTAGAACAAACTTCTCAACGCCCTTCGGTAGCTAGGAATCTTTATCAGGCTTCAGATCTGGCCCCTTACATTATTCACATCCAAAAAGAACAGTTGTCAAGTAATGATAATACTGCAATTCATCCTGTTACACTTGGTTTCTTTTTGCAAAAACACAATTTCAAAAACATTATAAATGGCAGTCTGAAACGCATAGGTAGGAACCGGGCATCCATATCTTTTTCAAACCATGAAGATGCTAATTCATTTTTAAATAATGATATTTTGGGCCTTAATAAATACAAAGCATTTATCCCAACATCAAACGTGACACGCATGGGTATAGTTAGGGGTGTTCCAACATCTTGGACTGATGAAGAAGTCTTGCAGAATATTTCTGTCCCAGTAAGCTGCGGAAATATATTGAAGGTAAGACGACTTAAAAGGAAAAATGTAGGTAAAGAAAAAGTTGAATATGTTCCAATAGAGACAGTAGTAGTACTAACATTTGATGGACAAGTACTTCCCAAGAGAGTTTTCATGTGTTATAATTCACTGCCCGTTGATTTATACATTTATCCAACTATACAGTGTTATCAGTGTTGTAAGTATGGACATATAAAAAGTCAATGTAGATCTCTCCCTAAATGTTTTAAATGTGGTCAGGATCACTCAGGTGACTCTTGTTCAGTTGATGAAGATTTAGTGAAATGCTGTTTGTGTAGTGGTTCTCACTTTGCAACCAGCAAAAATTGCCCTGAGTTCTCACGTCAAAAGTTGATTAAAGAGTCGATGGCTAAGAAATGCATTTCTTATTCTGAAGCTGTAAAACTGCATCCACCAACTGGTAAATCTTATGCTGATGTTCTTACATCAATACCTCCTGGTCCATCTAATTCCAGAGTTTTAGGAAGTCAGTCCGGTAATATTTCAAATAGCCATTCATATAAGAAAACTGTATTTCTAAAGCCTAGACACCCTCCTACCTTAAAATATGGATATGATAAGGCTGCTCATGATGCATTAACCAAAGATTATAATATAAATTTTTCATCAACTGGTACTGCTATTAAAGACCAAAATTCAAACAATGACTCATTATTATCAGACATGATGTCTGTTAAAGAACTTATCATAACTCTCATCAACTCATTATCTCATTATAATGCAAACTTTATACCGCCCAACGTTGCCTCATCTCCAAATAGTGTAAATGATAAAACTAATTCACATGAAAATAGTTATAATAGTGTTAATAATTTAAACAATAATAACAATGCAATCTGTGGTAATTCAGTGGAATTGCCGCAGCGCTATCAGTAAGAAGACCGATTTATTTCACTTGATTAATAAATACAACCCCTTGGCCATTTCTCTTCAAGAGACTTGGCTCCTGCCTGGTGGCTGTTTTAAGGTGGCAGGCTATGCCTGCCTAAGAGAAGATAGATCTGACGGTTATAGCGGGGTAGCCTTACTAATTAAACACTCTATGCCTTTTCAACATATTCCTATACCTGTACATAGTCCAGAATACTCCATTATTGCTGCCAGTATTAATGGCATTTGTTTTGTATCTATTTATATTCCACACCCATCTTCTGCTCTGTATAATGAGATTCTAGGTACTATTCTGCCTTCTCTTCCCAAACCGTTTTTAATAATGGGAGATTTTAACGCACAACATGAGTCCTGGGGCAGCCAACCTTCTAATCATTATGGTTCAAAAATGTTAGACTTTTTAGATATAAATAATCTCTGTTTGTTAAACACCGGTGAACCAACTCGCCGTACACGTAGTTGTGAAGGTCTAAGCGCTCCAGATTTGACAATATGTTCTCCATCTCTAGCATCTTCTTTGACTTGGCATATTCTTCCCTCATCTTATGGTAGTGACCACTATCCACTCATTATTACTCTTCCTTTCAACGAAAAAGCATCAGCTGTCCGTCCACCTCGCATGAAATATCAATTAGCTAATGCTGATTGGAAACTTTTCAAAGAAAAGGTAGATGAAAGAATTGAGTCTCTCCCTCCCTTAGAATTGAGCAATCCAAATCACACTAACTGTGCAGAATCCCTTAGTCAGATTTTATTAGAAGTTGCCGATAGTATTTTTCCTATTAAAAAAAACCGCAGTCGACGAATTCCTCCTCCACCTTGGTGGGACGAAGAATGTGCGGAAGCAATTAGAAAGAGAAAGGAAGCTGAACGAGCTTATAGAGCGTTTACAAGTTCTGAAAATCTTGACATTTTATCACTTCATATTAACTCTACTAGAAAGTTATTCAAGCAAAAGAAATGGGAGGGATGGAAAACATTTTGTTCATCTATCTCACCTGATGTATCTCCTTCTGAAGTATGGAAAAATATCCGTAGATACAGATCTTGTTTTCGAGAAAGCACTCCACCATTTCTTAGACAAATTGGCTCCATCTACTGTTCCACATATGGATTTAGTACTACATGAATTAAATTATCCTATTACAGAAAGCCTTGCAGAGCTTAATTCTCCTTTTTCGCTTGCTGAATTAAAAGGTGTGTTATCATACGTCAAAGATTCAGCACCAGGCATTGATGGAATCCCGTATTCTTTTTTCGTTAACTTGAGTGATTCTTGTCTTTCCTATTTTCTAGCTTTAGTAAACTCTATTATTATTAATGGTAGTATCCCACCTTCATGGAAGACGCAGGAAATAATTCCTATTAAAAAACCAAATGCTGCATCGTGTAATGCTTCGTCATATCGCCCTATTGCTTTATCATCGGTACTACACAAACTTGCAGAACACTTAGTTAAAAATAGATTGGAATGGTTTTTGGAAAATAAGGGCTTGTTATCATCTAGTCAGTACGGTTTTAGGAAAGGAAAGAGCACAATGGATAGTTTAGGGATCTTTACTACCGATATTCGGCTAGCTTTTACAGCAAATAAGTCTCTCCTTGCAGCTTTCCTGGATATAAAATCCGCCTACGATTCGGTAGACTTAACTATACTAAAAAGTAAACTTATTACATTGCAAATTCCACTTAACTTAGTAAATTTCATTATTAATTCTTTGTCTGGAAGGTTTATAATGGTTTCAACACAAGAGTCACGAACCCTGACTCGAGTTTTATGGAGAGGGTTACCACAAGGGTCCGTTTTGAGTCCCTTGCTCTATAATGTGTACACTTATGACCTTGATTCTGCTGTAGGCTGAGAATATAAACACCTAGAAGGAGGGTTCCTAACAAAGATCGTTGTCAAAAGCGCGCACATTTTGTAGCTACGTGTGCGTAAACAATATCCCTGTCACGCACACTAGTAAAGGAATAATATTGTCAGAAAATCTCATTTCTACTAAATGGTAGAAAATTGAAATATTAGGGAACCTATTTATAAAGAAATAACGAACGTAGGCTTTTTATTTTATTCAATGGTTTAATTTCCCCTTTATTTTACTCTTATCTGTTTGATGTATGGATTTAAAAATACACCATATAGAGAACTATACAATCAGAAGATTGTTAATCTAAGATTGCCACCGCTACAAAATGGCGGATTCCATAATTATTTTATCACTACTACCTCAACATGAGTGTCATATGTAAGAGCTTGATTAGTAGAATAGAGCGAACTATAAAAAAAATCCTAATAAGGCCACCAACAAATGGCTGATATACAGGGTGTAAAAAAAGTACAAGCCAAATTCAAAGGGGTGGTTAAAAGTGGAGTCTAGAATACAGGAAAAATATTTTAAAAAATCAAGCTCTTTTTTCTACATACAATTTTAATTTGCATTAAATTGCTACAGAACAGTTGACGATCCACCAATCCCAACAGGCGTCCTTTTAAGTAATGATTCTGCTATTTACAATAATACTAATTGATTAAAATCAATCAAGCAGCACCGTACAAAATCATACTCGAAAACATCTAAGATTGCGCGCACGTTATTCATAAAAAGCTACAAAACTAAGGTAGCCGCACTATCTGTCACTTTCGCACATTGATAACGGGTATTTTCAAATAACGAGTATTAACTCATAGTAATAGCGGTCAGTAGGTCAAGTGCATTATTTTTTTACGGTTGTCTCGGGATGCGTGCGCGTAGCAATGGATCGTAGACGCAGGTTCTCAGATATTGAGAACCTACCATTAGATGGTCAGAGTGACATGACGAAGCTGACATGAGTGTGCATGAAACGGTGCGTTGGTAATCTGAAAATAGTGTGGATTATGGAAAGCCTAGCCGATCAAAAGTGGTCAGAGCAATACAAAATTGACATGACTTCGATTAATTACATGCGCCCAGTGTAGGTTGTTACTACACACTGTTACTACAGTTGATTATTTATATTCGTGATTTATTGTAAGTAGTTGATTCCAATTTTTAAGTAAGCCAAGGTACCTACATGCTCAATTTTGCACTGGTCTAATCAAATTTTGGGTTTTTTGACGGTCCTGGGCCCGTGAAGTACAATGGGAAAATAGAAGTCCAGTTCAAGCCGTATACATAACCTACCGATAAAACTAAAGTGATTATAGTGAACTGTGTGCCGTAGCGTAAGATAGAGCGCGCGGCTGCTAGTTTGGTTGGATTGACAATCATCATACATATGGTATTTTTAAATAATCATTTAAAAAAACACTATTTATTAGGATGGACCCCTAATAAATAATGTATTTTTGTGGAGTATTTTTCTGTAGTAATAGAAATACTCGTTTAATTATTATTTTTTCTTTTCTTTATTTTTTTTTTATTATTTTTCCCGTGTTCTAAACTCGATTGACAACCACCCCCTTGAATTTGGCTCATACTTTTTTTACACCATGTTTATTAAAAAAAACATTTATTTCTGTATAAAGAAAGACTCACTTACTCACTTGGGGTGTCGTAGCACAGTGGTGGCAGCGCTTTGGTAGTAATACCGAAGTTAAGCAACTTACGGCGCGGTCGATGTTTGGATGGACCATTCCGACCATATAGGTGACTTATATCCCGAGCATCTCCGTGCTTCGGAAGGCACGTTAAGCCGCTGATTCCGGCTTTTTTTATAAAGACTCACAAGGAGCACTTATACCCGACACGAACATTCGAAACCATGAGTAGTTTTCTTTTTCCCATCACTTTATAGCTCTCACTAGATGGCGTTAGGATCATTTAAGTAACAATTTTGTTCACATTGGCGGTAAGCCATAGACAAAAAAAAGTGCGTAATATTGTAAAACGTAGAAAAATACGAAAATATGTACCTATTCCCGATTTTATTCTATAAAAAATAAATTTGTCAATTACGCAATTCCAAGATTTTCTTTGATTCAAAATTGCATTCTATAATAGCTAACAAACACCTCAACTAAGGGTAAATAAATATACATCTGATTATCCGATCTCTAGTCATAATTGTTAAAAATGACAGCAATAAAGTTTAAACCATAAAACTATCGCAAACATAGTGAATAAAACTATATTAAAAAGGAATGGTAGTTTTTTAAATTCCACCTATACTGACAACACTTAAGCAAATTTTCATTGATAAATTAAACAATCTTGTTTTAAGTATTACATGTATAAAATCAAGCTTAATTGGATAAATTACACGTGGTATGCATTGCTTAGGGTTTTGTTGTGTTTTTAAGATCTGTTGTGGCAACCATTGACTGCACAAACCGTCATTATTATCAAAAATTCGGGAGCTGTTACTCGTACTGCGTGTCCTTGAGCACTAAGGGCTCAATGTCAAATAGTTGCCAAATGGGCTACTATTGAAATGCGCCATTTACGAGCCAGGACTAGGCTTCTACTGTAGGAGATAAAGTTAATATTTTACAATACGCTGACGACTTACTTCTTTACATTTCCGGATTTTCAGTTAACCAATTATGCCACAGCCTAACTTCTGCGTTAAACTCTCTCAAAACTTGGCTAGATAATAATGGCTTAACATTGTCTGTTGAAAAAAGCTCTGTAGTTCTTTTTAGTAGGATGCTAATGCCTCCTCCAGTTTTTGTTTATTATGATAACGTTAATATTCCGACATGTAAAGAAGCTAAGTTTTTAGGTATGATTTTGGATAATAAACTATCTGGCGTTTCTCATTGTTATTACATAACTGCCAAATGTGAACGATTGTTAAATGTTCTTCGTTGCCTATCTGGAGTCTGGTGGGGAGCTCACCCATCAACTCTTAAACTTCTCTATAATGCTTTAATACGCAGTGTTCTTGATTATGGTTCCTACTTCTTGGAACCTTGTTATGTGGTAGGCCTTAAAAAATTAGATAGTATCCAGTCTAAAGCTCTTCGCATTGTGTCTGGGGCAATGAAATCAAGTCCGATAAACGCTTTACAGGTCGAATGCGTCGACCCACCACTTAGTTTGCGCCGTCAATTTCTATGCGATAAATATTTATTCCGGGCTCTGCAATTTAGGAACCACCCTCTCTTTTTCAAACTGCAATCTTTATCAAATCTCATGGAAAACTCTCCTTATTGGGCTCACAAAAGATTACCCTGTTTAGTTTTGAGTCTCCGCAAATTCATCTCTCTTCAAGCACCTACACATAGATCTCTTTCACTACCAATTTTTTCTGTATCTTTTGACTCTTTAATTCTATCACCTGAAATTAAATATGACCTTGATATTCCAAAGAAGTCATCTTCTGGTAACAAAAAATTTAACTGTATCCTCAATAAAAACTGGCCTGACTGGCATCATATTTATTGTGATGCTTCGAAAAAAGATAATGATGGTATTGTTGGGGTTAGTCTTTATCACCATCAATATGGTGTTGTTGAAAAAATTAAACTACCACCAGAAACATCTGTCTTTACTGGGGAATGTTATGGCATATTTAAAGCAGTAGAGTATGTACATCTTGCTAAACTTAGGAAAACCGTTATATTTATAGATTCCAAGAGTGCCTTACAGGCCTTGGAAAGATTTCCATTTAAATGTAATATTCAATATCCTGTTATTATTCAGTGTAGAGATTTGCTTTTAAAATGTAATTTATTGGGGCTCAAAATAACATTTGCTTGGATTCCAAGCCACTCTAATATTCATGGAAACGAAAAAGCTGATCAATTAGCTAAAGAGGCTATTGATGATGGAGATTTGTATCCATACAAAAACTTTTGCCACGACCTTATTGCTCTTCCCAAGAATCATTTACTTGATTCTTGGAAAATAGATTGGGAACGCAGCAGTCTAAGTAAAGGAAAATGGTACAAGGATATTCAACCTGATATACCTGTTAGACCGTGGTTTGCCAAAATGAAGCTTGGGAAGATTCCTACATCCAACTTAATTCGCATGAGAATTGGCCATGTCTGTGTACCTAAACATCTTTTCAGGTTTCGCATTGTAACTTCTGATTTATGTGAGTGTGGTACAGATGTAGGAGATTTAAATCATATTTTTTTTAGCTGCCCTTTGTATGACCATTCCTGTTTCTTTGAAAATTTGAGATCCCTCCGTATTCCTTTTCCTACTTCTATAGTTTGTCTTTTGGCTATGAATAATTTTGATGTATATAATATTCTTTCTTTATTTATGACTATTAATAATATTAAAATTTAATTTGATCTTTATATATCAATAATTAATTATAGTTTTAAGCATTATGATTACTCCAAACTTTCCTGATCCTATTTTCCAAATTTCCGTTCCGTTGCACTCATTCCTTTTTATTCCCATACGATTCCTTACCTTTTAATTCATCGCCGTGGCTGACGCACAAACCGTGCATGCCAAAACAAGAAAAAAAAAAATGTCACTTCTTGATGTCAAAATTTTGACATTTGTCATTCGCTTTAACGCTCGCTTGCTCGCTGTCCTGTCTGTCAAACTGTCAATCATTCACTATCGTCCATCATCTTGGATTTCATTTATCTACCAAATCCAGGCACTTTTCTTTTAGATTTTGTTACAATAGTTTGAGCAAGAATTGTGAAATAATTTATTTAGGCTCCAGAGAAGAAACTGTTTTACGTCTAGGCCATCCTGGTAGGTTGTATGTCTACCGGTAGCCCAATGGCAACTGATTTAGACATCGAGACTACAAGATCCAGGTAAGAAGATGTACTACATTTTTAATTTGTTCGCTCACTTAATACGCAATTGCTTCTCAGTCATTGTAAATGTATGTTCATTGTTTATGTTCCCTGTTCCCTCTTTGTAGGTGAACCGCACCTTTGTGTGCCCAACCACTGTTATGCCCAAGTTATGCCAAGGTTCCATGAGCCATGTTGTTATATTTGGACTAAGCTTGTCTTACCACTCATTTACCATGTCAGGATAAACTGTACTTTAAAGGCCGCTGGTCTGGCGTTTCATAATTTTTTGACAGAAACTACACGATGCAAGAAGTCTTTTGGTGAAGTCGTTTTTTGAAGCAACCTTGTAGTTTTCGAGAAATAAATTATTAAAAATCGCAAAATTAGATCAAAATGTTTGACTATTTTACGTCATTAGGACTGACTACCAACCTTTAAAAACTATACGATCTGTCAGTTGCGTTTCGTTACGTGAAAGTTGATTCTATACAGTCAATTTGGACACAATTTTGGGGTCTTTTTGGGGTATTAATGTTGCAGATACATTTTAGATGTAAAATTTTATGTATTTACGTGTAATTTATTGAAAAGATTAATAATTCAATTTATTTTAAATGAATGTTTTTCTACTGTGCAAGAACGAAACGCAACGACGCCATTTTGTTAGTCTGCCCTACCCCTAGAGTGTATATAAATAGAAGCCCGGAGGCGCGAAGGGAGAGCAGCCCCAGCCCGCTGTAACAAATCGCAGGCACCATGTGAGCCGAAGCGGCTGAGGCTGGTCGCCGGAGGCGACCAAAAAGCCGAAGCTGCGTAGGCGAGCATGGAGAGTGCCTGCAATTTGTTACGCAAGGGCGGAGGGGCTGCACTTCCCGCAGCGCCGGAGACGTTCGGAAGCCTTTAGTTTGCCAAAGTCCTGTAGGTCACGTGATAGGTTAGAAATTCAAGGCGAGCGCGTAGCGCAGCGGAGCGTGAGCCTTGAATTTCGTGGTTATTTTTTTTTAACAGACAACAGTAATCTCTTTATTATACGCAATTTTGTACCCCCCCCCCCCCCCAGGGGAAAACTTCCCCCTCTATCCCCCTCCCCCCACCCCTTAATTTGATGATCTAAAACTGAATTTCAACACTTTTAGTACTGTCATAACCTCAAACTTCAATCATGAATATTTCAGAAACCAAGAGCTTGCTTCAAGAGGGGGGGGTATCAGGGGTTACCCCCCCTTCCCCCCCTCCCCCCCAGCCCCCTCCCCTCCCCCTACCCCGCGTCCTTTAATGTACAGTTTTACCATAATTCACTTTCAGTTTAATTTTTTTATGTTATCAGTGCTACATAAGACATCAAAAATGATGCTGTTAGTTTAAATAAGTGTACATAATAGTGCTAACTGATCAATGTGATAAATATAGGTAAACATAAGTAGGTATTCTGAATTATTGGCAGGGTATTATGACTCTGAATAAAATCCGCTTCTTCGTATTATCACACTCTATTTCAAATGATTAAAACTATATTAATACATTATCCGTTTTGATAGCAAACCGTAACATTAATTTGCGTCATCCATAAAACTCAATCCACCTCTTAACTTTGAAAAGTTGCTTTATGTTTTATATTTTACAACACTGGAATCAAGAATCCAGTCTGAGAATCGTGCATACTTTTGGTGTTCTTTCAGATTCTAAGTGCAAGCTTCAATGGGATATATCAAGCAAGTTATTTGTTGTGGCCCTTAGTTGTGCATGTTTATTTGTAGGTTTTATGTAATCAGTGAGACCCCTAAAAAAGCGTTTTTGTGGCCTTAGATAATTAAGCCATGTGAACATTGCTTGCATAATGTTATAACTTGCGGTCAGTGTTATGTTTTGTAGGTTTTAGATTTCCTCAAAAATTACAATGTGAAATCTTGATAGTGAATGTGCATCAATCCTGAATGCCTCTATGTGAATTAGTGTACAGTAATAGTTTGTCTTTGAGTGTCATTAATGTGTGAATTTTCCAAATTCCAGTGTAGTAAGCCGATCATGGATTGGAAGTATCTTATCCATTATGTGGAAGTAAGATTTATTCCAATTTGCAATTGATGCCTCTTATTTTGTATTATCTCCTCTTGTAGCTCTTTTTTTATTTGCATTTTTATGTGGTTTCTTATGACTGAGTTTCTTTGTGTTGCACATTCAAGTGGGATTGTTTTTAATATTGTTTAATAATAACTTTTTGTTATGTGTTTAAAATCTGTCAGAAAGTTTTCTACATTATTTATTATATTTTCGTAATAAATATATATAGTTGCATTTTAGTGTAAACCACTCAAGTCCATTAATAATAATAACCAGTTACCATTTGATGACTCACATTAATTACAGTTATGTACACCAGTATGCAATCAAATAAAGATTGAAAGAATAGAAAAAAATAAATTACTAGGTATTTTTAGTAAATATCACAATTTACATTAGCAATGTGTTCTTATTTATTTTTTATGCTTTTTGCTAATATATTTTTTATATAAAGCTTCAAGGGAGTTTTCTTTTCACACTACAGAATCTGTTATTTGGGCTAATAAGTAGTCAGAAATTCCAAATGTTGATTGGCTAACACATTAACCGCTAATTTGTGTAAAGTCAGCTACTATGTGTGTAACATTATGTTAATTATCTTCTTTTTTAGTTGGACTGGTGGGTGGTTCAGCTGGACTCGTCAGTCAGATGAGATGCTGCGAAACATTGAGAAGAAAATACTATCATGTAAGTTTTCATACTTTATTCTAAAGTTCACGCAAATACTACTCATTGATTAAAACACAATTTGCTGATATTTTCCGCGGGTAGACGGGAGACCACGAACGCTATAAAGTGTCCGAAACGTCGGGATATAAAATTTTATGCATTTCCGAGAGAATTATACGTAAATTGTTTTTTAATCAATACGACCTCTGGTAGGGGTTAAGACCTCCTCCATCCTACTCTATTCCTCGCGCTCGTTAGCTATTCTTAACAAATCTTATTACATTTTTACAGTACTTCGTTGCAGTATCTATAGATACTGCTACATGCTATAATAGCATGCTAAAAACTGCCGAACTTTAAATAACGACATTTAGATGACGATGCGAAATCCAAGGTCAATTTAATCGAACCAACGCGGAACAGCGGATTGTTAAGAAGGTCATCGGGACTTGGTAATTAAAGATAATACCGTTGTAATCTTGCAATCAAAATACCGACTCTATAAACCTCTTGCGTTTAATAATGAAATGGGAATCATTTCTTAAATTCTGTGCTTTATTGACGGTAATGTCACATTAATTCCTGGCCAAGTACATTTAATAGACACACGCGAAGCGAAATATTTGATTGATCAATGTTGGGTAATGTTATGCATATTGCTTTGTTTAAAAACAAAGAACGACGTCTGACCCAATGCATGAATCATTTGATTAGATAAACAATTGGAACAAAGTTCGCGCGCTTGTAAAACAATTTACTGCAGAGTTTTTAATTGGTCTAGTACTTACCTACTAAACTAATAAAACTCATAATTAAACCATTAGGACATTTTTTTGTTATCTTCATCGTGATCGCTTCATAGATTTAGCACATGTTACACGAATGAAAAAAGCTATCTGGAAATGTCGTTGGTACGCCATTAAATTGTAGGAAATTGTCGGTAATCAGTCCCCCTACACCGATTGCGGTAGCACACAATCTATTTATAGGTAAGGTACCCCCACATACATACCACATACTAAATACGACCACTTATTGTATTACATTCATTATTATACTTCAGTATTCGTCCTCGATATTAGCACAGATATTATAATACTAGTACAGATACCTCATCTCATACAAGAAAACGGTTCCGCCGTATCGGGCTAATATCTCCGGGCTAAATTTAAGTATTGAGAGGGCTATGTAAAAGGCCGTAGATAGCGCTACGTAGACTGATGGACTTCCGTGAATAAAGATAAAGCATGTCGATTGCTCGCAATTAGTTCATGTGTTCAGCACGTCAATAAATGGCGCTACGTAGACTGGATTCACGGAAAAAGCATGTCGATTGCTCGCAACTAGTCTACGTGTTTACTTTCTCAATAGATGGCGCTAAACTCATTGCTGTAGTGGCTGTAGCACTAAAATAGGGTTAAAATAATGTAACTAAAATACAAAGGTAAATTTCGTTTTTATTAATAATGACACGATGGCGCAGCGGATTAGTAAGGCGGCCTCGGATTTAAAATATGCAGGTTCGAATCCCAGTACGCTATGTACTATTTTATGTTGTTTTTGTTTTTATCAGTGTTTTGAACTTTTTTCTCTTTTCTTTTCAACAAAATCCAGATATTATAAAATAATATTATGTGACAAGATGTCCTACTACAACTAATACAATAAATAATTTAAAATGTTTTATATTTTATGACAGTAATTTGTTGTGTGTATCAATAAATATAAATAAATGAAAAAATGAAAACTTCGCGTTTCGTCATCATGTAAAAGTAAAGTAGGTTTCCTAAATGAATGCAATTTGTACTTCAGAAATCAAGTTCCTCCTTATCTTTTGTTCACTAGCACAACGACCGTCCAATACGGCTCTCTCAGTAGTTCAGTTTCAGTCCCCATTATAAGAGTGAGTAAAGAGTACGGATAGATTGGTGAGTTACTGCAAGAGCGAGACAGAGCGAGGCTGTTGCACGACTCGGCCGGCTCGCGTGACCTCTCGAGGAGAGCCCACGCTCGCTAGTCTCACGCCGCGCGCCGAATTATTATTTCGACAGTGCAAGCATAAAATGTTATTAAACGTCTATGTAATTTATGTATTGATATTTGAGTTGATTTTCACATTCATGCATGCAATTTTGACACATGTTTCATGTTCATGTTTGTTATTAAGCCGGCGTTACCTATGAAGGAAATCAGTTTTCTTTGGAATAATATCTAATTAAAAAAATATTTTATTCTTCATTCTAGTAAACAGCTAGAATCTTATTATTCTGCCCGGCAGCTACAGATTAGCAAGAGGAGTCGGCGGCTAAACCGGTGTGTGGCCGGTGTGGATATGGCGCAACAAATTGTACTTAATTCCATTGTTTTCATTAAGTTAATGGTGTTGTCAATTATAATATATACGCTCGCAGCTTTGCAAAATGCCGAAGGAAAATGACAATTTTTGACGTTAGTTATAGTTTTAGGGTAACCATGATTTAACAACGTTTACGTCAAAACCAGACTTGGTTTCAGCAATCAGAAATAAAGTCTGATTTGCGCATAGGACGAATTAGAACCAATGAAGATATTAAATAAGATTAAATTATCCGTTTTGGTTTTCGTAAAGTTCACGCCATATGGCATTCTCTACCAGTCATACCTTTGGGCTAAGCAGAAATGATTGTGGACGGTGCGACAAGGAAATGAAATTAATTATTATCATTTCAATTGTGTTCTAAGTCATAGCAATAAGACAGGTTTTTGGTTGCATTAATTCGATATTAATTCGATATTTATATTAAGTCCGCCAATTGTACAGTATACAGTGCAATAAAGTTTAAATAAATAAATAAATAAATATTATAACAGATCGACGATAACTAATAAAAATAACACTTTCCATGACATTTAAAATTAAGTTTTAAGTCAGTGTAGTAAGACAGATTTTTGGTTGCAATAATTCGTTAACATATCAGATCGTCGATAAGTAATAAAAATAACACTTTTCTGTTCGCAGAACCAGTAAAATAGCATAACAGTCCAGCAAGACTAATATTATTATAACGTCAAAATTAACATGTTATTTTTTAGTAACAAAAGTGTTATATTATGTTGGCGAATTCAAGCAGTTATTCTCACTCCTACTCATTAAGTCATTTTATGTTTCCCAAATATTTTGTAGTTTTTTGTAACTTAATAATATAACAACGAACAAATTGGATAAAAAGTATGATATGTTAATGATTTCGATGCTTTGATAAATAAAACTTCATAACTCAAAAAATAAACGAAATAATTTGCAACATTTTCAATCAATAGTTTAACGTTTGAGATATAGACGCTCCTAAAGTGGTGAAATGGGCGTCCCGCCCCCCCTTCTAACCTTTGAACTAAGAAAGTAAAAAATTAGAAAAATATACATATGATTTAGAAACTTTCAACAAAAATTGGTGTGAATGAGATCGAACCAGTAGTTTTTGAGATATTGCACAGTTTTATCAACCGCAAATATAACTTTTTCTTCCATACAAACACTAAGAAAAAAACTGGTTAAGTGCGTGTCGGACCCGCGCACTGAGGGTTCCGTGCCACATTTAACTGAATTCAGAGTCCACTTACTTTCACTTAACGAAAACATCACAATATATTGCGACATCAAAAATAACTTTGTTTTTCATAGTGTTTGTATGAAAGACAAAGTTATATTTGCGGTTGATAAAAATGTGCAATATCTCAAAACTACTGATTCGATCTCCTTCAAACCAATTTTCGCCCATTTTACCACTTTGGAAGCGTCTATATCTCAAACCTTAAACTTTTAGAAAAAATGATTTTAAAAACCTCAACATCATTTTTAAAGACCTATCCATAGACACCCCACACGCATAGGTTTGAGTAAAAAAAATTTTTTAGGTTTTAGTTTCATGTATCGGAGCCCCCCCTTAAATATTATATTTCTTACTTTTTGTATCTGAATCGGAAAGCGGTGAACAAAATACACCTACCTACCAAGTTTCAGCTATGTGATGCTTATAGTTTCAGAATAAAGTGGCTGTGACATACGGACGGACAGACAGACAGCCAGACAGACAGACTTGACGAAACTATAAGGGTTCCGTTTTTTGCCATTCGGCTACGGAACCCTAAAAACTAAGTTCTTTTTTCTGTCAGTTATTTAGTTAAGGGTGTTATGGTGAACGGCATCTATTAGAAATCATCGGTTAGATAAAATATTTTATAATGCCAGATTTAAAGTATAGTTAAATAGGTACTACGATGGAGTAAAAAAATATTACTATTTATTTCATGCATAGTAAATATTATATTTTTACAAGTATATTGAAAAGAGGTGATGGGCTTGTGTTGATTATGGTGGAAGAGTAATTAATAGAACTGTATAGACACGACAAACATTTCTTAAAAACTATTAACTTTTAATTAGTGGCGGGCAGGTAATGAATGTTTTATAGAAGACTGGCTGAAAAAAGTTGACAGCTTCTAAATTTCACCGCTAAAGGCGTGGATAATTTTCGCATCGCCAATAATCTATCTACGCATTATCTGCTAAACGAGAAAAACTATTTTTGGGTGCCCTTTATAAAAAACCTTAGTCTTATTAGTGTAAAATAAAATACAGCAAAGCTAGGTCACCCAGGTACCTACTAGGTAGATAAACAAACATGTTTATATTTTTTAAACTAACTAAATGAAAAATAATCTCATTGTGGCATTATATTACTGCTGATAACCGCAACTATTTCATTTCCAACACCTATGGGTTGGCTGGAAGAGATCTCTTTTAGGGATAAGCCCACCTTTGTTCACATTGTGACTTCTTGTATTTTCTGTACATCTTTTAAGTGCTATAAAGAAAGAATATAATTTAATAATCATCATTTAACATCATCATCGTCATTATCGACCAAAAGACGTCAACTGCTGAACAAAGGCCTCACCACATTATGATAATCAGCGTAACAATAAGACACGTGTGCTAAAAACCAGAACTTATTTCTTCAACATGCCACGGCATAATAATATAAGCGGCGATAGAAATGTAAATCAAAAGTGGCGGAATTTTATGAAATGCCGCAACTTTTCATGTAGGTAGGTACAATTGAAACGCAGTGTGCATAATGCCGATTTTTTTTTAAATTTCGTTCTTTTTCGTGCCACGGCTGAGCAAAACAAAATGGCCTCAAGTAGCGACCGCGTGATAATAGTCACTTGATAGACGTTTGCTACAGTGAATTACAAAAAATTGAGATTCTCAAACGAGAACAATACATAATCCCTGTAGAAACATTTTTTTAAGGTTATGCACCTCTTTCATCTGGTATCTGGATGACGCTTGGAAGTGTGAATGAGTAATTGCTATTGTCAATCTGAAAACATTCATAACATTGAGTGATTTAAATGTTTTATTATGATTATATTATGATACTAAAATAGAAAGAAGAGGTGCTCGCTCGTAGCGCAGTGGTGGCAGCGCTTTGGTATCAATACCGATGTTAAGCAACTTACGGCGCGGGCATTTTTTGGATGATACGTCAGTTTTTCTTTGCTTGTCGAATATTGTAAACAATCTTGACATTTCTTTTTAACGAAATCATTCTTTTAACACAACAATCACCACCTGCATTAGGTAATTTATCGTTGAACACTTGAGATCTTTTTAAATCAAATAGTAAATGAATGTTACTTTTTTTACTGATTTCGTTAACTGATATTATTGAAAAGAAAAAAAATTGTTTACAACATTCGACAAGCAATAAAAAACGGATTATACATATTTTTATGAAATCTTCAGCACTAAGGGACATCTTAGTGTAGAAGCACATGTTTAACAAGTTAGTCTTTGTTGTTATCATTGTCATCATGCTTAATTTCTGAAATAAAATCCTATTTGTCCTACCAAACTGTTAGTCATGGTCACCCTAAATCTTCATCATTAACAACAAATCCAACGTCGTGGTGATGACGATTAAACAGTTATTATTATCAATC
>CAUZXH010000074.1:0-11600 GCA_963584085.1 Pyrausta aurata | reverse complement strand
TTTATCACGGTCAAGTTAGCAGGGACCTGATGAAATTCAACTTTATGCACAAATATGTTTTGTGAGTCAATGTGTTAATTTGATGACACATCATTTGAAATAACAAGCCAAAATTGTTTACTAGATGTTTGTACTCATAATTATTGTTACTTTTTGACCGATTGGACATATTTAGTTTCAAACTCAAAGCATCGAAGTCCCTGCTTCCTGGCCAAGGATCATTTTAGTACGTTTGTATGTGGATCGCCAAGTCTTGTCTCGCGAGCAATAGGGCGGATAGTATCTCAATGAAGACTGCAATTTTTCACGTTGTCTTAGCTAATGCCTGTGGATGTATTTAATTAGGTTCGGTAGGTTATGGCGGAAAGGAGACACTGCATGTTGTGAGATATTAAATAATTATAGTGTGTTTTTGTAATGTATATTTAAAAGTGACTATTGCACACATTGAGCACAAAGTTGCATTTAAAATAAGTTTTTGTCACGTCGGTCGGCGTATATACACCAGTGTGTATGATAGATAATATTATCGCAACATGTAGCGTGATTGGTGTGATCAGAACTGACTTGGTCACATATAAAGTAATTCGCCCGAGACTCGAAAAAATGATAGTTTTTTTATTCACTGCAAAGGTATTGCTATAAATGAAAATATTTAAGACAATACATTTGCAGATTGCATGCGACTTTTGCTAGCTTAAATGACCATGAAACTAATTTGTTCGTGGATATTGCAAGTCTAAAATAATTATATATTACATCTGTAATAAAACACATCTTGCTACTTCCAAAACATCACAAACGTGAAATAATGAAATATCTTCATAAGTTTGTTAGTGCAATAATAAGGCAAAGCCTACATTAAAATTAAAATGTTGTATCTTAGTACTATGTATAATTCTAAATTTAAAATAAAATGGACTATCATCGCTTGGAGAGGCGTGAAAGGTTGTAATGTATCCATTAAGTATTTTATCGTGGTCTCTGTTTATTTGATGGTTTGTGTTAATCTAACATTTAATTATAAAAAATATATTACAAAGTGCAGCTTTCAACGATTAGTGCATTGTAAAGTACGTTTTATTGTATTTGATTTGTTTGTTTATTGGACGTAATTAAGGACACTGCTATTTCGTAAGAGTATGTACCTATATTGTGGGATATTATACTGTGTATCCTTATAAGTAACGAGGCTATTACGTTTTCCACAACAACTAACAAATCTAACAATGCGTGTAGTGTTAAGTTGATGTAACTATCAGTCTCGATGAAGTATTATAAAATTCCAAAAGAATCTCTCTCTGTATTAGCTTAAGATTTCTAGTCAAAAAAGTTATCATTTTTCAAAATTCAATTTAATGCAATTGGGAAATATCTGATAAAAATATACCTAATATTACACACATATAAACATTTGTGTTCTCGAAAATTATAAATTTGGTATTGTTTACAAAAGAGCATGTGGTACCTTAATAGCCGACTCTTTATGTACTAAAACTATTATCCGATCGAGTGACTTCTATAACGCAGCATTCGAATTAGGATTTATATCCTAAGCAATTTAATGATCAGAAAGATGTTTCTCATTAAGAATGCATTACTGTACCTAATTGATCTCAACAACTTTCATTGGTTTAAATAAAGTGAAATTAATTATGGATTCATTCATATGACTTTCTGATTTTTAGTTTCGTGAAAGAGTTAACATTAACACAATAGTTTCGGGAGAGGGTAACATCATTTCAACCTTAAAAACCAATGTTAAATGTTTCAATTTATTTTGATTTTAATAGGAATATGTCAACTTATTTAAGTAGTACTTGTGTGAAATCCAGTTTCGTTCACTGTAAAATAATTACATATAAATTTGGCCACTGTATCCTGTGATATGAGTTTAGTTTACAAGGAATTTGTTTGAAAAAACATGTTATTTTCTAAAATGATACACATGTGTATGATTTCAAAATTTTAGAAATGTACCATTAGGTGGATTTATTGAATTAGAATTTGGCCTTGCCATGTAATTTATTTGCCGACTTATAATATTTTATTATCTTTATCGTATAAAAGTGGTATTTTAGTGGAACGAAGTGCTTAGAAATAAAGGATATACCTAATTATGTAATGGTTTTGATTTATTTAAACGTCAAATAACTAAAAACTTACAGCTTTTTCACAATCTTTTTTTTATTTTACATTTAAAATAGGTATATGAAAAATTTACGATGCAACATTTACAACTTAAACATAAATATTAACGTAAGTAAAGCACCCTTACTTAAATCTCAAAACACTGAACATTTTAGATCACATTTAAAACAATTAGACTTGAATAACGAGTT
The DNA here is from genome assembly GCA_963584085.1 of Pyrausta aurata. Classification (NCBI taxonomy): domain Eukaryota; kingdom Metazoa; phylum Arthropoda; class Insecta; order Lepidoptera; family Crambidae; genus Pyrausta; species Pyrausta aurata. Next base: position 9,258 of record CAUZXH010000074.1, on the reverse strand, counting down.
CTTACTAACACATAATAAAGGGAAGATTTATATATTTATTTATTTATCGCATTTAAAAATAGGAGTGGTGAAATTCTAGTTAATGTATGTTAACTCAGTTTCTAAACCTTCGACTGAAACTTCGACTTAAATGCGTTATAATTTTGTTCTATCGATGGCGAATAATGAGCACTGTGTTTTGTAAATAACTACATTCCCAATTTTTTCTTGCCAACATTTTTTTCAACTTACGTAATAAGTACAATACAATATAAATTCGTAGCAAACAGTAGTAAAAGTTGAACAATAATTCGTGAGACTATTTACAGTGCGACACAAGATTCCATTTAAATAGTTATTAAATATGAATTCGATGTCAGTTCGTGTGCGCTTACAGTCATCAAGGCGAGTCTTATGTTTTTCAATGATAGATTTCCAGTACCCTTAACAGGAAGAACTATCGAATACGTAGGCGTATCGAGAAATGACAATTCGTATGCAAATTAGACAAGCGCCTCTGGCGGTGCGTAAAGAAATAACTTTTTTAATATCTATTTTGACATTTCTCGATACGTTTACGCATTCGATAGTTTTTCGTGCTAAGGGTACAGTTTATCTTTACGACAACTTAAGGTTTTAATAACACAAATGGGCTAAAAAATTTAAGATATAAGTATATAATGCTTGATGACATCAAATTAACTGAGCCTCTGTTTTATTACACCGATCTCCAATGAAACCACAGATGATGTTTTAAATATAAACAAAAGGATTTGCCATTGTCTACTATATTCACTGGAGATTTGCATTTGTTGAGATGTGATAAAACAGCAACTATATAAGTATAAATATACAGTTAACAGTAATAAAATATACTTTAGTTTACCCTTAGTTACATGTTAAGGGCTAATGTTATTGATATTCATTTAAATCTTTAAAAATGGCAGTTTTGTGAAAAATCCAAAGTATATATACCCCGGCGTTGTAAAAATTATCAATATAAAGACATACATAGATTATTATTAGCTTTTGTAAGTAACATACACTAGACTGCTAAATTACATAAACGTATTTGCAAAATCTAGAACCACGACCCCAGAATTTAGATAAAATTAGCTCGCATGTTAAAGTGAGTTGACAATTAAAGGCATAAATATTTGAATTAAAATAAATACTTAAATCAATATCACATAAGTCATTAATTTCACCATTACCAATATCATTTCAGTCACCAACCATGAATATTTTATTTATCTTATTTCAATATGGACCTAACAGACTGTGCCTTCTTAATAAATTATTGCGACTCGCAGATCAAATTGGATTGTAAATCTAGTCCGCAGTTAAAATAAGAAGAGCTAAATGCAGTTATTAATGACAGGTTGATCTTTAAAATAATTAAGTACTGAATATAAACAGAAGGCATCATCATCTGTGAGTAAATTCGTTCTATTTGTTTGTAGTCAAACTATGGATAGGCTTTTGACGCAATACTTACTCGTAGAGTAAGTTAAGTGTCCCTAAAAACTGTGTCACTTAGAAAATATACGATCGATTTTCACCCTCTAAAGGGTGATTTTGTTCATGTACGGTTTACAACATATAAAACTATATGGAATAGTAGAAGCGAAAAAACAGCCCGTAATGTACTATCCACGTCACCGCCGCCTAACCGCCTTAAGAGCCGAAATCGCTTGAACCATGTGACGTCTTTTGTTTGAAGTGATGCCCGTTTTTGTGTTTTATGTGCGATTTTCGTTAAAATGTGGCTAGGCGTGGGAGACCTCAATCGTACTATCAATGCGCTATCCATAGTTTGTCTACATTCAGAGGTACTATCGAGGTCATCATCGCCTAAAAACCTAAAGAGCCAATATCTCTTGCACCTTGTCGTTCTTGACGCTCGATTTTGTGTCGTGTGTGCAAGTGATTTTCGTTTGAAAGTGGATAGGCGACAGAGACCTCGACCGTGACCTCGCCTGTTCTCGTATAACGATCCATTTGTACCATCAATGGTGCTATCCATAACTTGCCCACATTCGGAGGTTATCCATATTTGTTTAGATTTCGAGGTACCTAACCATTGACTAATCCACTCACTGATCGCTGTGTTCCGGCTCGATAGCAACAGGCTGGAACACATACACAGAGTCGTCTAGCCAGTAGTACGCCTGCGCGAAGTCTCCCTCGCACAGATACGGCGCACGCGCCCACGCCCGCAGCGCCCAGCCCGCCGCGCGCATGCTCGCCACGAACGAGGACACTTGCTCCTCGAAGCGGACGCCTTGGATGGCCAGACGCTCCTCCGGTTTGTGGTCTGCGGTCACTGTGGATAGAAGAACGATAATATTTTATGATTGATTGATGAACTTATTTTTTTATAAATTAATATAACGGATAAAACGGTCCCCGTACTAGACTATGATGCCTGTATCACTTAAGAATCAGATTTTATGGATCCCAAAGGCGGCTGGCTTAACCATCAACCACCATAAACAAACTTATATGTTTGTCAGATATTGACCAAGTGTATTGGTAATATCATCATCAAGCTGATGCTGCTACTACCTACTGCAGTAGCTAGAGCAGCAGGCCCAAAGGCTCGAGGGCGGGCCGCGCGTTTTGCAGAATTTTGCAGGCAGCAGAAGCAGCAGCAGCAGCAACAGCAGCCTACCTTCCACGTAAGGCTTGTAGGGCAGCACCAGTGCCAGCACCAGCAGGGACCGTGACCAGAAGCAGCCTACCTTCCACGTAGGGCTTGTAGGGCAGCACGAGCGCTAGCAGCAGCAGCCCCGAGGGCCCAAGTGCGGCGCGCGCGTCCCGCAGCATGGAGCGCGGGCGGCTGCAGCGGTCCAGCAGGTTCAGCATGCACACGCAGTCGAAGCGCTGCAAGCGCCACCACTCGTCTGCATCCAGGAGCCTGAAGTAACATAAGTAGGCGAGTTTGGAAGATATGTTCATTATACTCGATTTCTCACGCGAATTTTATAGACTACTCCAGCTGTCAGCAGCTGTTAAAGTTAGTATAGCAATATTTATCCGGATAGCACATCCTGCTGGAGTTAGAGAAAAGCCGCATATTACGGGGTGCGTCTCATTTGTTATACAATCATTTGATATAATTCAACTTTAATAACGATCACTTTACATAATAAACATTTGTTATAAAAACACATGATATAATTTTGTTTATCATAACGTTTACTTCACATAATATTCATTTTATATAATACCATTTAGTATAACGTTCATATCTTATAAAAACATTTGAAATAAAACTTATTTTATATATCGTTCATTTGATATAATTTTGTTTGACATACGCATTATTTCATATAACTATTATTTGAGATAATAACGTTTCAAATAATGATTAAAAGAAATAACCGTCAAATTAATATAACCTTCACTTGGTATAATTTCAATTGTTTTTTTAAAACTAATTATCAAAAATCTGAATTATGTTAACCCCGACTCGCCGTGGTCACTTCGCCGTGGTACTTGTCTGTCCGATACTAGAGTGTAATTTAGAAGCCGGAGGCGCGGAGGGAGAGCAGCCTCCGCCCGCTGTAACAAGGGGCAGGCACCCGTGCGAGCCGGAGCGGCTGAGGCTGGTCGCCGAAGGCCGAAGGCCGAGGCGACCAAAAAGCCGAAGCTGTGGAGGTGAGCGTGGGTGACTGTGCTTTGTTGCGCAAGGGCAGAGAGGCTGCACTTCCCGCAGCGCCGGAGACGTGGAATTAATGATGCATGTGTGCTTGCTTGCATGCTGCATGCCTGCTTGCATGCTGCATTCCTGCTTGCATGCTGCATGCATGCTTGCATGCTGTATGCCTGCTTGCATGCTGCTTGCCTGCTTGCTTGCATCATTGCCTGTATCCTGCAAGCTTTGAATAACCTAGCAGCTGCATTTTCTTTGATGTTATTGTTTATTATATTATATATGATATCATATAAATTGGAGTTTATATGAAGTTATCATTAAATGTTTTAAATACTAATATAAAAAGAGTGTTATCGTACATGAATGTTATACTAAATGTTATTATACTAAATAAACATTATTTGTTTTCATTATTATATCATGTAAATGTTATATTAAATGTTGTTATATCAATAGATTTTAGCTCAATCGTTTGTTATATGTTTTAAAATTATATTATTCAAAATTATATCATTCCATCATTATACTAAAAAAGTGTTATATTAAACAAAATTATATCATGTGATTGTATATGTTTTAAACTTTATATGATATGTTGTTATATTATATATTACACACCCCATATTACGCACCATCAAGATTTGGACACTTATTACATACATTACTAAATCCCAAAGTAAGAATCACCAGCACAATATGGTTTCATTCTGTATTATACAATCTCTCGCACTTGACATAATACTCTCTCATAAAAATATCCTGGGAAAAAAAGTAGAAGTCAGCTTCACCCTGAAGAATAGAAAAGGTGACTCACTTGAACCCTTTCCCCGCAAGCGTCTTCCTCATGCTCGCAGAGATCTCAGTGGCGTACTTGTCCGCGTAGAGGTGCGCGAATCGGCGGCTGACCTCACCATCACCAGCCCCGACGTCGACCAACGCGCCCGTACCCTCCAACCCGTCGCGCGCCACGTGCAGGAGTGAACGCGCCTGCGCCTCCGACAGCACGAACATGGAGCCGCGGCCCAGCCAGCTGAAGTGGAGAAAGTTGTTGGTTACATACGAGTTGGATTGATTGATATGGAGATGTTGTGTATGTTGGAGAACCGAACCAAGTAGTCTACATGCAGGATGACATGTGAAAGAGCTTACTATGTACTTACTAAATAAAGAGTGTCATTTGAACTTTATAGGTCTAGCTAGTGAGAATTCCATTTTAGAACAGGTTGTCTGTTATAGTTTTCGCGACAAATCAGGTCTCATCGTTCCAGAGTCACTAGATCTGTTTTGTTTAGTGAGTGTGTATGCTTATACATAAAATTAATCTTGGTCAAAAGCACCTAAAGCGGCCTAATAGTGGATGTTATTATTCAAAGCATTATAACTCTCGCCCGAGGAAAAACAACTTTATAAAGTGCAGCAGAGGTGGTTTAGTATTACCGGAGCGGGACGATCGCGGCCGCAGCGCACATGCGATGAGTTATAGCTGGTGCAACTATTAATTTTCTTATCTAACTTAATTGTCGAAATAGCGGAGTCGATTCGTTGCTTCAACCTTCTAATTTAGCGGAAGGTAAGTTAACTTCCTCGAAAGCGATTTGTAAGGCAGTCGCGGTGGATCTGGGCAACAATAGCGCAATTATCCACTACCGTTGGTCGTGTGGTCGGGAGGTGTACCGCGTCGGGGCGCAATTACCTGGGATAAAACACAAAGCGAGGTGGGCCCGGGGCCGGAGCGGCGCGCGTCTAGCGGCCGGCAAATTGTGCGCCCGCGGCCGCGCAGCCGACGTCTTCATCGCGCCCCGGGCCAGCGGCGAAAGTGGATAATGAGTAGTAAATCCCGCTCTCATTAGCTGAGAGCGAGCGTCGCCGATCGATACGAATTCGTCTTCGCCGGGTAAAGGGATAATCGCGCTCGACCGAGCTCTGTTATTAGCCGTAGTACCATATATCACGCGGCGCATTTCCCGGCCCCCGGCGTCCGCGCCGCAATTACCGCGCCGCAAACGGCGCACTCGCACGGTCACAATACCCTATTAGGATAACCTTATAGGCGTAAAGTCGTTTTCTCAGCAGAAACGGAATTTTGGAGGCTATTTTTGAAAAGGGGTTATGCTCGTCTTGAAATCAGTTTTAATGGTTTCAAAGGATTTTACGTAATTATCATGCAACAAATATCCATGTCTTCGTGGAAGCAGAGAAAGCAAAAACAGCCGCAACAGCAGTTGAGTCACAAAAATCGAATCGGTGTTGCTAAACTGAAATAACTTATCTGTAAAAAAATAAGATAAGCCATAGTCAGAGTCAAATTTGCCTTTCTACTCACATCTATCACTCTATCTTGACAATAATTCTTTGACTGATGAGTTCTAGAACTATTGTACTCATTTCATATTATATTGGCGCCATTTCATATTGGCGTATTTTTCATGATGTATTACAGTGCTTCAAACCAAAATTATAAAAATACACCTGGATGAATAGAATAAGTCAACTTGGATGCGTTAGAATAAGTCAACTTGGATGGAGTTAAATCCTTTAGTTCATGAATATTTCAACGGTCAATATACTCTTTCTCTTAAGCTACAACTCATCAACCACAAGTTGACAATCTATATCAATATATCCGAATGACGTCGAAGCAATTTGATTCGTACCTAATAGGACGTCTGTGCACGGAACAGCTTGTCAAGTTTGTCAGATGCGTTTGCATCATGTTGACATCGCGCCCATGTTGTTTTCGTATCACCTCATTTGAGGCTCCAGCGCGGAGAGGTGCGGGTAGTTGCGTCGCAGCGCCGATTGATTGCTTTATTGTCCCGTCGCGCGCACGCTATACATGATACATGAAGCGACGCTCGCCCGCAACTAATGAGCTCCGGCACCGCGTAATTGTCACCGGGCCGCGGGAAACTCGCGGGATTCCACCGACGCGAGATTGACTCACCCGCAAAAACCGACCGAATATGACGTTCGTTACACTGTTGCCGGCCGCGCTGCATGATTGATTTATTGGGACCATAACCAGAATGAGCATTGTTGTCGGGGTTGCTTCTTTAAACCGCAGTTAAAGCGTCAAACCTGTATCGGTTGAGGAGTTCTCGGTAGTTAAGCGAAATGTGTACGGCATTAGGCCGTCGAAAATGCTCCCCGATGGAATATTAACGACGAACTGCAGTCGAAGGTGATAAAACTTTCGCATCCGTAATGCAGTTGCTTTTTTACGTATTCCTCGTCTCGCGACGTCGACGCCTCGAGTGTACAAAGACGCATATGTACAGAAAGGAACTAAGTCCCTCGCGGAAGGACACTATACGGCGACGTCGAAAATTGTTCGGCAAGGGGTGATGTGTAAATCGAGTAGAGCAGTAGGTGGATAGGCGGGCGCCGAGTATCTATTTCAATAGAATGCGGTGGCTTGCAACAAGGAATCCGATGCGGTTATCGACGACGGAGGTGAGAGATGTGTCGCCGGACAGGGCGGGGGGCGCGGGCGGCTCGTATCGCGATTGCATCGGAGAGCAAACAAGCGGGCGGGGTGTCGCGGCGGCCGGGGCGCTCAAATCATATTACCCCCGGCCTCACACCCGCACTCGCGCCACACACGTCATTTGAGTGTGCGTCGCTATGGCGACGGCCCGGGCCGTGCATGATATTAGTACGTGTGCGCTCATCTCCGGGCGTTTAAACTTAACGCGCCGCCGCCGCCTCGCGCGGGAAATTAAAACCGGCTCCGGACCGGAAGGCGCAATCGACCCTCCGCCCGATGATGCCCGCGCTGCCTCCCAAGATATACATACGATTATCTCGCGCGTCCCGTACCGTACCGCACGCGAGGTAAACGTTTGCTCTTCGCGGCCAGAATGACCACTTTGGATTGTCTTTAAATGGCAATACGAGTTGTATTATTTCATTGCATTGAGGATTCGTAATCTAGTATACCATTTCACTCTATTCAAACTTACGACAATTGAAAACAATCTATGCGCTTACATTTATTCAAAATTGGTCGTAACGAGTTGTAGTTGGGGAGAGCGTATTTGTTATAGTAGAGTTGGCCTCTCGCCAATTAAGCTATACTTATGTTGCCATAAAGTTTATCCTATAGCGGTACTCATAGTTCATGTTATTTTGCATTCGGTTATACTTTTGGCGAATAATAAACGCTTTCTTAGCTCGGATCGCGCGTCGGTAATACGGTAATAATGAGAGGCGGAAGTGTAATTTCCTAAGGCATGCTTACAGGAGAATTGTGGCGTATCTTTATAGGCACTTACATGTAAAATATGATAATGGGTAGAATCAAAACATTCTTAACGTTATTTGTCTACATAAATAAGGCGGCTGCGGTAGGAAGCGCCCCTCCCCGTATGTAGATAGCTACACATTTGCTTCGGCAGAGACATTGTCGCTTTCAGGCACCTCATTAGAGGCGTCCCATGTGAGCCTACCTCCCCCCTCGCCCCCCTCCACCCGCCCACACCCGCTCGCGCCGCAATTCTTTCTCTGAGCTCGCAAACTCGGCTGGATAATTACACTTAGATAGTAAGCGAAGGCTTTGTCTTTTAGATTGGATTTGAGAAACGTACTTATTTGTTTTGTTTAAGTATAATGTGGGAGTCGGTTAGCGTAAGTAAATGTTAGCATTAACTTATTTGATTAATTTTAGAGAGGTGTAGTTGTATCACAAGAAAATTGTAGGTATTTTAAACAGTATTCTTAATTAAGTCACATGGGAAATTGATTATTTTATACGTCATCTATAAAAAAAATATCCTTAACCAACCTAAGGTTCTGTTCGGAAGTAAAGCATCATAGAAGATAGCAGGTTGAGTGGATCTCGTAAAGGGTTATAGAGGCGAAAACAGTCATAAAAAATCTAAAAGTAAGCAAAGCTTATTGGCTACACATACGGCGAATAAGTTAGCAGAGCCCATAAAAGACGATTCGGAAAAGTTTCAGAGTATATTAGGGCGCAATAAAAATCAAGTTCGATAGCGCATAATCGAACGTCACACAACAGCAACCCGGGCAGCCCCGAGTGGCAATAAACTATAAAAAAGTGGATAGTAAAATGTATAAACAATGAGAGTTCGCCTAAAACGTTTTAGTGTTAAGAGTGGCCCCATAAACCGTTGACACGCACCCGTAAAATATTAACGATACCTACAAGAAAAATGACGACTATCAATGTAGGTACCGATTTTCGGTCGCGAGGACGCGCTACAAATAATGGCGGGACCGAATTTATACGCGGACCCGAATTGCCCCGATTGAATATTTTACCAGGCCACGAATGCGTCCGACGATATTTTTCTATTTCACCGCCCATTTTTACTATCAATTGCTTAGTTTCCCCTTTAATATTATTCGTGCGGCGCGACTCGACGCCGAGGAAAAGATTCGAATAAACAAAACGGGGGCAGATCAATTAGGTGTGTCAGCGTTTTCGTTGCTGTTTTCCTTCGTCGATAATGCTTTCGGACGTTTCGATAATGGTTATCAAATATTTTCTAATTCTCTCCACTAATTATTATGGCTGAAATCACAATCAAAGTAGAGCGTATTTTTAAACCTACAAAGTTGACAAAAAAGAATTAAACCTCTACGCCAACGAGTTT
>CAUZXH010000073.1:0-17750 GCA_963584085.1 Pyrausta aurata | reverse complement strand
GGTATGTACAGTGCGACGGCCCGCCGCGATTTCATATCGCTTCTCTCGACGACGGTTACTTCGAATCTCCCGTATTGTTATCATTCGATGATCGTTATGTACTCGATGAGTATTATTCTGTTTCGATGATTTACAATGATGAATGATTTGATCGGTTATAGCTGATAGAATCGATATGAAGTTAGCACGGAAGGGGGTCGATGAGAGGTTCACTCGTATTAGTAAAAAAAGAAAACGGTTTAAAAATAATAATATATATTTATAAACACTTGTGTTAGAATACTCTTAAAATCATTAATTTATTTCTCACGAACTTACTATCAATTCATAAATCAATAACATTAAAAAACGTTTATATCGTAAGCGAACGTCTTCGTTTGACGGCGCAGGCGCACGGCCGCGCGAATTGCCAGCTCTATTAGGAAATAACAACTAACGGAATCTTTGAAGTATTACAGTGTTGGAATGGTCATCATTTATTCATCGAATCATTTAAATAAATAACAACAATACTCAATTTTATGACACAAGAAAATCATACGCGAAACAAAATAGAATATCGAATACTTCGTAGCAAAGTATATTCTTATAAATATCAATATTTTACGTGTTACCATACCACTCATTAAATAAAATATCTAATCTCTTTCTAATATTAAGTAAATAAGAGTTCATTATAAATAATAGCAAACAGTGCACTCATTATTATTGCCAATATTTTAAATTATTTTTGCACTAAGTATTGTGAAATCATAAGTAAGAAGGATTTAAAACTGAATGATACAAAAATAAATTTGTTCTTTGCGCTATAAGAGAATGTACAAGTGATGTGCAACTTTTCAATAACAGACCTACTGGCCTGTTGAGTATACATTTCGAATATTTTGGACCCATTTTGGAATGTTGACGTATTATCCTATAACTAGAATTGATTAGCGTAGCTGCATTCATCATGAAAATCGAAGAGGCGACATTACAGGCACGCTGAACATACTTTAATGACAATGACTATAGTGAAAATACACTTCTCAAACATTTATACGGAAATTAGTAGAATAATTTGTGTATCATATAAAAATTGCACATGGCAGTGGTGTCTAGCGAACACTCGTTCTTGACGTTACAATAAAAAGCGGCTGGCAATTACTCTAAATCTAGAAACATCTAGTCGCCCGCCCACCTCACTTGGTCTACCGTGTCATTTTGTAAAAAAACGAAAAAGAAATATGGAATGAAGAAATCGACTCGTCACTGTAGAGCCAGTATTTTCCGGAGGGTTAAATAAAGATGGCGGCTCGTGTAACAGTGACAGGTGTCATCGCCCTAGTGCGGTGCGAGTATCGATGTCGATATCGGCAGTGCGTGAGAGGGGCGGGCGAGGCGGGAGGTGTTCACATGTTCTGGATGTCGTGGAGCGTGGCCTCCATCTCGTCCTGCAGAAGTTTGCTCTTTTCGCGCTCGGCCACCAGATCGTCTGCAAGGTGCGACGTGGCCACGGTCAGTCCACACACAAACACGTAACATGCTTCGAACACTCATTGGTCGCGGTCGATAAACATACTTTATTTACGGTGACGGCAATATCAACCAGAAGTTTTAAAATCTTTAATGAAAATATACAAAGCAATGAATGTTCGAAATTATTAGGACGGAAAAAACGACATTGAATAAAACCATGCGGAAATACTAGAAATTATAAAACATCTAAGGATCGAGCATCTAGTAGGACACATTTAAAATACATGCTCACGAAATAAAGTTCCGCGCAGAATTCAGATTCCAATACGCGATTTAAAAACGCTACGAGATTAGTGTTAATTAGATTTCAAGGCGTAAATAGATAACTGCCAAATCAAGGGCATACAGTAACTTATATTGGAATCGAAATCCTGACCGATAAAATCAAAACTAATAAAATCAAAACTGTTACAATGGAAATAAGAAAAATTAAGCTTGATATTATAGCGTAAATGAAAGTAAAAAAGCTTTTCAAATCTATAGTACAGCATTGAAATCAAGAAAGCCAGCTCAAATGACGGCTGAGATGAATTTAAGTGCACTTTTATGTCTAAAGCTTTGGTTATTTCTCAAACGATGTTATTAACTTGACTTCAGAGTATTTAACTTAACCGACTGCTGTACGTTGTAATAATTTCTGGAGAACCTTGAAAACTAGTATTAAACACGTTGGATTATTACATATTATTCCATGTCACCTATTAACTTTTACTCATATTATAAAATAAATTTGTGTTTTCTGTATCCGAGGTATAGAGTAGAGAGGTAAGTTACCTTCAAGCCTGTCGACCTCCTTCTGGAGTTTCTGCACGGAGCGCTCAGCAAACTCAGCGCGTGCTTCAGCCTGTAAACATTTAGGACCTCATGTAAATTTTTATCCTTTGGGAAACAGCCTATTTTTTTATTCAACAAAACTTGATAGCATTTACAAATGTATCATGTTCTTTTTTATTGTTACGTATTGATTATTTCTGTTGTGACTACGAAAAAAATAGGCTGTTTTCTAGACGAAACTTCATGCATAATTACTTTTTTTTTTTAATTTTACAGTTAAAAGCAAAAACTTTAGCTCCAATGAAATTTGAGATAATAAGAAAATATTTTTTATAATTACATAAAAACAACACTGTTAGACAAAATGAAGCAACCACGCCCATGCATTTACCTTCACCGAAAGCAGCTAAGTGCCGTGTGCCGACACTAGTCTACAATACACATGATTACCCTTTAATTACCTTCATTACAAGTACCATTATGAGCATGAGGGAAAGTACAGATGGCTCTGGTCGCATTGATTTTATCATTTGATTATTATAACTTCTCATTAAATTACTTTCAGATTACTCTATTGTTTTCAATGTTAACGGTTTATTTAAACTTAAGTACGATGCAAACAATCCAAAGATCCACTGCGATAGTATTTCAAGAACGTCTGCACTCATGTATATTGACGATAGTCTGACTATGTCTAAAAATGTTTGGGAATATCCAATAAAAAGTTGATTAAAGTTTTCGAGATCCTCAATGCGACCAGATAACTGCGCGTGCGCACAACTTACTTGCGTCAGTTTCTGCGAGAGGCTGTGGATCTTATCCTCGACGTGCTCGCGCGACGCCATGGCCTATCCACACAGGACGGATTACTGACAAGCCACCGCATACCACGGTCTTTGCCCACCTTGTGACTATACTCTTACACAGATTGACAACACTTTGACGGTGATTTTGGAGGTTGGGAAAATGGTCCGACAACATGGTCAGAGGACTTTTAAAGAAATTATAATGCCAATTGTATAGGCTGGAAAAAGTTTATGAAGATTTTAAAGTTGAAATAAAATTTATCAATGATTTTTATATTGAGAAACCAGGGGGTATAAGAACATACAACATTTACAATACTGTAATGATGCTAAGAAACAATTCGAAAAAAGAAAACAAAAAATAATAAAACCAAATCTAATGAAGCGTACGATCACAAGGTAGGCAAAAGAAACATACATGATAGATACAGAAACAAATTATACACATGTGACAGAGAAGAGACCTGGTAAATAAATACATAGATGAAGCACCAACCGATGTCAGCCAGACTACACGGTCCTACACCGACACAGCCTCCGTATAAGTGACGAGGTAAGATCCACATACGAGGAAGGGACAGATACTCGTTATATAGCGATGGATGCACTGTTCCCAACAATAATGACGATGGAATGAACCTATCTACAGCCTTTACCAATGCTATCTACGACTTAGTTCTGCTGCGGCTGTCCGTTTTACCTCTTTCAGTTGTGCGTCGAGCAGTTTGACTTGGCCCTCGAATGTTTCTTCTCTTTGCGTCGCCTGTGATTATTGTTTATTAACGAAAACATAAAACAGCGAAAACGGAAAACCATGCAGTACCACATAGCGTCGTAGAGCTCGCTAGAACTACTACAACTATGGGATACCAAACAACGGCTAGTAAAGTGGGAACACTAGAACTAGGTTACACTGACAATAAGTAACTGTTAGAGAAAATAACATACACGGCAGTCAAATAAAGAAAAGAACAGTGTGAAGAAAAAACGGAACACGGCAAGTACGCAAGACGCACTACGCACTGTGCATATTTTACCATGGCTTCGATTTGATTGTCATTGACAGTTTGTCGGATGGTAAATTAGGCACAATGTCTACGCTCTATTGAGGGTATGTACATCTGAATGCGGTTAGGCAAGCGTACGAAAACACTCGCGTAAGTGAACCGATCTCGTTCATTCACACCTCCTTTAGGCGGGTGGTGAGGGTTTTGATCTGATTTTTGTACTCCTCTTCACGTTGGTTGGCCTGCGTGAAACGGGTTATACTTGGTTACTCATCAGTAATAGAATCTACACTATCTTACGAAGGATCTTGAGTAGCTTCGTTTGCGTTATAAACCTGATTAGCATATCAAATGTTTTCCTAGGTTTTACAAGCTTGGCCTAGAATTTGAAATGTTTAAGTATCAGCTCTGAGTAAAGTTACTTTGATCGTTTTTCCTACTAGAATGGTTGGTGCATCATATAAACTGGAATTTCAAGTTTTCGATGAAAATTTAATTTAGGGTCACAGTAACTATGACATCATTAGCTATTATTTTTTCCTAGCTGAGATAAAATTAAAAAAGGTTAAAAATAAATAAGTAAAGAGGTTTTACCTTCTCCTCGGAGACTTCCAGGGACTTCAGGTTGTTGCCGACAACGCGCAATTCCTCCTCGAGCTCGACGATTTTGCTGAAAATTATCAAAAGAAACCATCAACTTCCACTGAAACATTAAAATAAATAAACAAATCGGACGCTCAAATTTTAACGAAACGGACGCTGAAATCATCGATCGTTCATCATATATTGGCATGTTACTAATAAATACTAGCAGTCCGAATATTTTAAAGGGCTTCCAACTGTATCAATTAAATAATAAATGGTTTGATCGATGACCTAAATAGTTGGTACTCTGTATTTAAAAGTCTTAAGTATGGTGCAATATTAAATGAAGCGCGTGCTAGGTAAATGTAAGTTAATAATATTTTGACAGTTGCCGTATTTAATAAATATAATTCTTAGGTAGAAGTACTGAAATAGTCAAATGTTGAATATTCTACAATTATGGGCAACCATCAAACGAATGAAAAACATGCATTGTTATGTGATGAAAAATTACTAATTTAAAACGTTATCTGCGTCACTGATTAAATGGAATTGTTTATCTTACGCGCCGCAAACGAAAATGATCAAGCGCAGATAAGAATTGCAATTGCAATTTAATCTTAGCACTTTCTCGTTTTCACTAGCAACACGTCGTACTAAAGCATGAAATTATGTGTTCCAAGACCGTTCGATTCTTAGAATCCATTAATCGAATATAAATCTTCCACAATAATTACTTATTCTGCTGAGAGCCAATTTTTACTTTCAGTTTTTCTGATCACTCTGTGTTTTTGTGCTATGTTTCACATTACTGTTCGAATAGGAATCCTTGAAGGTTTATAATCAGCTCATAGAGTAGTAACTGATCTAGCCCAGTTTACGGTCTAGAGAAAGTATATTTCGTAAACCTATTATTTGTTATGGAAATGATCTCTTATCTGTTCCTGAGTATCAGTGATGCGATACGAGGGTCAGATCGTCGCACTCACCAGTCGCTCTGCTCGGCGCGCTCCTCGGCCCGCTCGAGGTCCTGCTCCATGAGGACGAGTTTGCGCGCCACCTACCGCCGGCCGAGCGTTAGTACACGCCCACACGCACACACACAACACACACTACGCTACCGGGACGGGCGCCGCTCTCCACCACCAGTGCAGTGCAAACTGCCAGACATCCACCGCGGTCGTCATGACACAAATCAAAATGTGCAGGGACGTGTCAGGATTGGGAACGGTACAACTACTTTCTCAAAGGACAGGTTAATATTACTTTTGCAAACGTAGACATTCTACGATATGCATGTGTCATTGCGGACGCACCGGGCGATGTCCTGCTAAAATTAAATTCTAGGAAAGCAAACACGAGATGAAAACAAAACACAAACGATGAACTCGAAAAGGATCACACGAGCGGGAAGTCGAGAGCGGCGTCAGTGCCCTATATTAATAAAAAGTAATAAACGAGGGTTGTCCCAAAACATTTAGTTCTAAAATTTAATTTTTCATTAAAAATCTAAGTGCTATCTAGTGCATTATTGTAATCGTTATGTGATGTGTGCGCTTGCATATGTGCGGCACGCATACGGCCAGTAATTCTGGTGTAATGCGGTGCATATCTGAAAACGAAAATTGCCCTATACCACACATATTCCTGACAGCCTATCTACAGCCACGTTTAAAGATACACACACTGAAGACAGAAGTTTAGTCGACACATGGACATGATAGTTAACATTTGCATAGAAATATCCATGAGATGGGGCAACCCTTGTTTTAGTCTGACACTGAAAGGAGAACGCCTCTTCTGTTCCACGAGAGTCCAAAAGCGGCGCTTTCCTGTTCATATCTTAAACTTAACTGGTGTTACCGTTTTGAAAGTTCGCAAAACGGTAACATCGACTAAATTAATGTTATGGCAGATGCAAATAATAATAAAGATTAATAAAAATATCCTCGTTCTCAGCTCCGAACTCGTAACCGACCTAGAATGGGGACATGCAAAAAAATAAGTGAGAGCCGATGTTAGAAATACCAATGTCGGTAAATCGGGTTACTGTGCAGCGATGTTACGAATGCAAATGAACAACCATGCAGAACAGTGGCGAAAACTAGCAAACAAGGCTTTAGGGCCGTCGCATTACCACTCAAAATTGACTGACGTGACAAAATAAGTGTCTTGCATCGACGTTTTGCAGACGGATTGAGGTTGGATGCTATTCTTATTTTGGCAAGAGAGGTCAAAATGGAGGGAAGCATGGGCCTTCGGCGGAATATATGGAAACCTACGATTCGCCGGATTCGGCACGCTCCTCCGCGCGCTCCAGGTCAGCCTCAACCATGGCCAGCTTACGAGCGACCTGAAGACACCACACCACATTAGACAACCGAAATATAAATTATACGCTCATTAATGTCACGGACACTCGCTATAATAGTGCATGTAAGTAACTCTTGGGAAACTTCGAGCTACACACCTCCTATATGGAAGTAATGCTTATGTAACAACATATGCGACGAAGGAGACTGGTTATACCTTAAAAGGCGATCGGACCAAGATCAGGCGCGATACGACTCCTTCTTGGGACTCTGACTTTTACGACTGCCTTCGCCGCGCAGGGTCATATGTCAGGGGAATTAGGACATTATTATAACAACCATATGGCTTCAAAAATACTTATAATTGACAAACTTACATGGCTTAGCAATGCCTTGAGTCTAATATCATTTACAAATGTAAAATTATCTTAACGCAAGGAGTAATAAATTTGACTTGGTTACTTACTTACGTTGACAAAAAATTTAACACTGTAGTTGCAAACAAATATCAATGCAGGAAAATATTGTTAGTACCTAAACTTTAGGAGGAATGTATTCGTATTTATATTTTTAGAAATCACAGGATACAACATTGTTATTAATTGTGTCAGTAGGAAAACAAATCAATCCAATTTGTTGATCGCGTATTATGGGACAATATATTATTAGGACAGCAAATGATGTATAATTCAGGATCACAGCTTTGTGGCATCAAGCCACAAAGCTGAAGCATAATTGGGGATATTAAACTGCAAAGACAATCAGAGCATGAAAGTCCATCTTCAAAGGATATTAGTTACGATCAAAAAAAATTTTACAGGCCCACTTGCGCAGTCCATTTAGCATTGGCTTGTAGTTATCATGTCTTTCTGTCTCTGTCAGCATCAAAGAAACTGACAGCAACAGAAAAATTAAGCCCAGAGTCAAGCTAATCCGTATCACGCAAGTGGGTAAGAAGCAAATCATGCCAAACCAAACGACATCGACACTCGATCATAAAGACCTCATCGTATTTCTTGTCGGCCTCCTCAGCGAGGAACCTGGCTTCTTTCAGCTGGTTCTCCAGGGCGTCCATACGCTCCTCATCGGCCAACGACCTGTTCTCGAGGACCTTGCGGGCGCTGGATCCCAAATCACATATCTTCAGTAAATATATCGACAGTAACATCCCTAGTCCCTATCTACTAGTTTATAAAGATCCTAATAAGACTACTTTCAAGGGTGACCCATAAGAAGACATGCAAGGAACACTACATTTGCGGATAACACACAAAGCAAACGAACTGGTTTTGGCTGTAAAAATATTGGGTTGGGAAAGACCAAGAATAACTTAATTGAAATTAAATTATTATTGCTCTTTCCAAACTTACTAACTTAATAATATTGCACAGATTCAAATGCAATCAGCATTTGAATTTGCATAACATACGAAAATTGGCTCTAAACCTCAATATTCTTAATTACCAATTAATATTATAGCTTAATTAGTTTGCATAATGTAGATGGATACATACAAGTCTCTGATTTAGAACCAATTTTTTTGGCTAGAAACAAGTCAAAAAGTTGTAAATATTAAAAGTTAACTAAAATACTATAATATCATACTAACTGACATGTTTCAAGTGTTAAATAAATCTTACAACATAAATATAACTTAACACGTTCTGGGACAGTGAACGCCTACAGGCGTGAATACAATAAAACATCTATTGTGTCTGGAGTAGTGTCCCGGAACGTGTTAAGTACAGCAAAACACAGTATCTGTAACATACCAACCATTTTAAATCTGTATACGAGTACTATCCAGAAAATAAATCTTTATGAAACGCTGAATTTGGTATGTTACAAAATTTAAGTTATGCAGATGACGATGATGGTACTGATTCATCGATAGATTTTTGGAACCAACAAAGCTGTCGCATCTCTAAAAGTTTTGACATTTATGCGCAAACATGGCGGGTCATGCTCAGTTGTGTTCATCAACAAAGCAGTACCATCTTTGTGTGTTGAGTTGAGTAACATTATTGTGCAAGCGTTCACCTCTTCGTATTTCTTGTCCGACTCCTCGGCAATGAGTTTGGCCTGCGAGAGCTGAGCTTCCAAGATGGCGACGCGATCATCCTCCATGTTGGTTCTGTTTTCCAGCGCCTTGCGTATTCTGGTTAGTGCGGGGCCAAACACATGCATGTTATAACATCGATTGTTAAATGAACTCTTTACGGTATGACATGATAATGAAAAATATTTTGAAGATCTCTTGTTTAAAATGACATCTAAAATACTTTGTCAACACTAGTTAACTTCTTGAGATCTGTGTGTGGGTGGCGCGTTAATTTGTCTTATCTGTTGTAGATAAGATAACTAGACCTAAACACTAAACAGAGGAAAGAAAGAAAAACAACTATAGCAGAGACTATGGTGGTTATGGGCAAAATAAATCAACACTCATGCATTAAACCAGTGAACAACACATTTTGAAATATTATTTGGGTCGTATAATTTTAATGTTTATTTTAAATTCTTTATTTTCAATTTATTTGATTGCTGGATGTAAATAAACAACTCTAAATAACCTAACCTAACCTTATTTCTCCATAAACAATTAAATTTACGAAATAGATGGTATATAACCATCCGTACTTTTTTCAAATTTGAATTTGGGATTCTCTTAAAAAAGGCTGACCACATGGCCGTAAACAAGTATGGACTCACCGTTCGGACTCATCGGCAGCCTGGCTGGCCTCAGCCAGCTTGGCTGTGGCGGTGGCGAGACGCTCCTCGGACCTCTCGAGGTCTTCCTCCAGCAGTTGGATGCGTCGGTTGAGGGCAGCCACCTCGGATTCGGCCTGCGGAGTTAGGAAACTATGTAGACGCAGCTGATTTTTACTTTAACTATGTATTAAATAAGACTGCTAGAGTTTTCATCAAGTCAGCGTATAGGTAAACTTTAGTAATAAATTCTAGATGCTGAAACTCTCAACCAAAAGATGGTATGAAGAAGCACGATAGTTTCTTCTTTCATCAAGTTACATACCGCGAACGTGACTTAAAGAGACACGATTTTTTAAGCTTCGCTATAAGCCATCCGTAAAAAGACAAACTTGTTGATAATCTTACATTCACTCTTAAGCCACGATCGTTAAAATATCGATAAATGTTATGACACACGTCATGAAGAAGAAAAAGCTTAGAGTTGTTTAAACTATAACATTAAAATAACTTGAGGCCTCCTTCCTTGTTATTGTTACAGATTAAATAGATGCAAGTTCCGGTACTGCTCATATTTACGCAATCAAGCTCATATTTGCGTCAGCATAAATATTTTTGATTCTAGATTATTATATCAGTGGGTCACATATTTCATGTGGCAAATTTTAATTTCGTCAGGTGCATTCTACATTGTTAGAGAGAATGCTTTACCAAGATCTATTGTTTTGACACTATGAATGTACTTATTCACTTTTTTGTGAAGTATATGGATAACGCAAATCTACGTAAAGCAACTGTACATATTTTATCGAGCTGGGATATTTTTTTGTAAATTTCGTCATTGTTTATGCTTGAACTTGGTGGTATCTTTAAGTATGTATTATTTTATGCCATGTTCGTATATATTTTTATTTTTTTAGGGTTCCGTAGCCGAATGGCAAAAAACGGAACCCTTATAGTTTCGTCACGTCTGTCTGTCTGTCTGTCTGTCCGTCCGTATGTCACAGCCACTTTATTCTGAAACTATAAGCATCACATAGCTGAAACTTGGTAGGTAGGTGTATTTTGTTCACCGCTTTCCGATCCAGATACAAAAAGTAAGAAAAAATAATATTTAAGGGGGGGCTCCCATACATGAAACTAAAACCTAAAAATTTTTTTTTACTCAAACCTATGCGTGTGGGGTGTTTATGGATAGGTCTTTTAAAATGATGTTCAGGTTTCTAAAACCATTTTTTCTAAAAGTGTAAGGTTTGAGATATAGACGCTTCCAAAGTGGTAAAATGGGCGTCCCCCCCCATCTAACTTTTGAACTAAGAAAGTGAAAATTTTGGAAAAAAATATATGATGTAGAAAAAAAACTTGCAACGAAAATTGGTTTGAAGGAGATCGAACCAGAAGTTTTTGAGATATTGCACATTTTTATCAACCGCAAATATAACTTTGTCTTTCATACAAACACTACGAAAAACAAAGTTATTTTTGCTGTCGCAATATATTGTGATGATTTCGTTAAGTGAAAGTAAGTGGACCCTGAATTCAGTTAAGGGTGGCACGGAACCCTCAGTGCGCGGGTCCGACACGCACTTAACCGGTTTTTGGATTTGGTAACGTGCTAAATATTTCTGGATCGTTGTTCTCACATTCACATCACAACCGCCTAACCGCGGATCATTCGCCCGTGCACCAGCAATTATTTCTCGGTGGCCAATGACTGTGGTTACTTCATCACGCCCATTTTTGGTTGGCTCTCATTGATAACACGTACACACCGTTGCCCAAGAATGAAGCGAAACTGACTGTACCAAATTGGGTAATCAGCAATCATCGCTTTCTAATACGCTTCTCTGGCTGTGACATTTAACCGACAATAATTATTATGCGTTACCTTGAAAATATTTCGGAGACGGTTTTTTGTAATATTTCCACTAGTGGTAAATTTCGTTTTAAATTTGTAGGTTACCAATAGTTATCTATTTATATACACCCATACAAGAAGGATCATAAACTGACAAAACATGTATGATTGCTATCACTTGCTTTACAGCTTCGATAAAATTTTGATTCAATTT
The DNA here is from genome assembly GCA_963584085.1 of Pyrausta aurata. Lineage (NCBI taxonomy): Eukaryota > Metazoa > Arthropoda > Insecta > Lepidoptera > Crambidae > Pyrausta > Pyrausta aurata. The sequence continues at coordinate 5,967 of CAUZXH010000073.1, read as the reverse complement.
GCCGTCTTTAATTAAAAATTAGTGACGTGCATGCCAGCCCTATTTTCATCGATATTTGAAACTGGTTCCAAATATGCCGAAACAATACGCATCAAGTCGTGTCATAGGCATTGTAGTCCGCAGAAACAAGGAACGTGTATTGCATGAATCTACGACTGATTGGAATATTTTTCGCCTCGTTTATTTATATGCAACCTGCCGCACACGCGGTGACATCACGCGGCCTTGTCGCGAGGAAGCACAAACGAGTCCCAGTTTCTCCTCCTTTTATCCTGTGTCGTCATAATGTGGATGCTAATAATAGTCGTGACAGGACTAACGATTTGCACTCGCGGCTGTATCACTACAACGCATTCTTTATTCCACATTAGCAGCAATTATCCGAGGCAGTACGTGTAACAATCTGATCGGAGTAAAAAATCGAATCAACTCTCGTTTCTAGTGGCTAAAGTATTTTTCTTTCTTGTTTCATTACATCAAATATACATAGACTGACCAAGACTTTTGTGGCGATGTGTAGTCACCTTGAACTTGATGAGCATAATTCAAATTGACGCGTAACTTAAGGCTATTTTGGGCTTAGAAGCCAGTTAAACCTCTTACATAAAAGGTTAAAGACCTTATCGGCAACGTATGTGTTGGAAAAAACAAGTGCATCGTTATTGATGAAATATCCTATTCTAGCGGGTCAGTGAATGCGCCGTCTATAGTTTCGGTTGGATGCGTAATGTAGTTTACTTTCATGGATGGTCAAAACGCTTTGTTTAATTTTGTGGGATCGGTGCAGGATCATTGTGCCCGTCGCCCATTGACCGCGCGAACACAATAGCCGCTCAATAGTAACGCAGCCCAATCACGCAAAGGACCCTCGGATGGTTCGGAATGTACAAAAATACCAGACACAAAAATTCCTTCCCTTCCAATGATACTATCAATATTTCTGAGGAATTAAGTCGCTATGACATGACGAATTCATATATACTGCGAGTAATGAAGTAGCGATCAATATGATTCAACAATTTTGGAGTACTTGTTTCACTAATGTTCTTGTATGGGTGCTTGAAGACATAATAGTGAAATTAGTCATCAAGTTAACCAGTTTGCTTATCGGTTTCTAATGACTGGTAAGAGTTGCGTTCCTTTTCAAATATAATGGAAACTTTCGTTTTGTTAATTGACCTTTTTCTTGAACAGTCTAAAGTCTAATAGGAACCACCAAATTGGAGTCGATTTTATTTGTTCAGCAAACAATTCACGTCAATGTTTATTTACGCCCACAGCGCAGAAAACTTAATTTGTGAACGAATGTTTTTGGCATTCTGTTTGCATGATCGTCCCAATAATTAAATGTCTGACTCGCCTAGCGGGATTATCTTGCCAGCACTGTTATCGTTTGATACAGTTTTCTAATCCGATAAGATTTTTAAATGGCAAGAGCTCCTATGATTGAGGCATTTGAATTAGCCTGTGGCATTTTTAAGTGGAGAATCATTGGTCTGCGGCCAAGTGTAATAACTTGAAACAGACAGCGGAACAGTATTACGAGCAATAGGTGTTTGTAATCGGCAAGGGCATGCTGCCGTATTGGGTTACGTCATGTGGCGATAACGGCGAGGAGCTCGGACACGCCTTCACGGCGCCAGCGGTCCTTCGAGGACGTCCGCACAGGAATGCATTGAGGTGCCAGGACTTTACGAGTCCACTCGGCTCGCTCTACATGTGCCACAATAGACCGGTGTACGACCTCCAACGCAACCAAACCTGTTACGTGTAACAGAAACCGGCACCCGACCACGTACTGGATAATTATGTAAAACACCAATTTCACGAAAGCGTTCACACCTCGAGAATGTTTCGATCGGTTAACCATCCTCATTTTAGGAGCAATACCAGAATCACCTATCAAAAGAAATACACTATGAAAAGAATAAGTATTTGCTATCTCTTTCTTTACGATTGACCCGAGATGGATCCGAAAGAGAGGCAAACATGCGTACGTTGCCTGCACACCTAAGTATGGCCGGACATTACTCACTATAGGTAGATAGTACGAGGCTAGTGATAACTTCCATATTCTAAGTTGTTGTTTCTAACACAATTTAACGCACTTCATCCGTTTTTCACAGAGCACAACACAATTAAATAACACGTTTTCTTACTTCTTCTCTCCGCATTATTTCCACTTGTAATCTTTTGTGATACTCCTCGCACTCGTCCTTATATTTTTCCATTTCCTCTTTTGTCTGGCGCATTTTCTTCTTCAACACGTCCAGGATCGTTCCTTGCTGCATGTTTGTCGTCATTTTTATGCACTTTTGTGTTTTAATTGAATACTTATAAGCTAAAAACTAGAGACACCTTCGCTCTACTCGCGAAAATGCCAACTGACTGCCTCGCTCGTTAGCGCCCCGTATCGCGGAGATGGGCTCGGCACGAATGAACACAGCCGGCGAATAAAATGGCCGCCGATCACACGCTGCAACTTATCGCACGACACTGGCCACAATCGCTAAGTGGGGCAAATAACAATTGATGTAAACTAACTATTTATTAAACAAGTTAAATCAATTTTAAAAACGACTAATATTCTGAGAAATCACACATAGACTGACAGACTTTGACAGTAAATGAGCGAATGACTAAACGTCATTTACAACAAGGCAGACAATCGACCGTGCGGCGACTAGCTCCACCTATTAAAGTTCGGCGTAAACTGTAACCGTAGGGTCAAAACTAAGTAAACCCTCAAAATTGTGGGATGGGTGATACGGTTGAAAGATTTTACACAAAAAACGGCGGAAGTAGAGAATCAAATTGTAGCAAAGGGCTATTATCGAGGAGTACATAGGTGCATTTGAATAGTGGGAAATTACCTTGCAAGAATAGAAATGATTAATGAAATAGCAATGCGCCTTAGTAGGTACATATTTCGCAATAGAAACATATATTGGAAAGTACTTAACCTCGCTGAAAGTGTCATATGAAAATATTTCAGATCTTTTATTACAATTTGATGTCTAATGCAATTATGATAGTGGAATTGTGACAGCACCGCCATCTAGTTGTGCGTTGATAAATCATGGACAGAGGCACAAAGTTTCGTAGAAAGCATTCAGTCACGAGCACAGAGCAGCCGAAATTTGTATGACGTCATCCGAAAAATATGTAGCTGCTTAAAATTCCGTTAGTGACCAAGCAGATTTACCAAGAATGTCGATAAAACAGTTTTTTGTTGAAAGTTATGTTGACACCTACAATAATACCACAGTAACAACACTATTTTTTAAAATGCGATTAACTAAATACCAAATGTTGAAAAGGTACCCGTTAAAAATTTCTCTAGGACGCTCCCTAAGATAGGGAGAGCTCTCTCGCCAGGATTTATAACTTAATGACTTTCAGTAACCTTTAAAACAATATTAAAATTCCGAACAAGATAACACCTCCACAAATATGTTGCACACACCTATCAATGTATAGTTTAGTTAAGTTGGAAGCTGCAATGATACTAATTTAACCGTGACAGCACCTCTAAAATGTCCGAACACGGTAAAATGAGTCAGATATTAGAGCATTCAGTTGAATAGATAAGCTAATTTTATTGGCCTTGACTAGACTTTTTTCAGACACAAAGGTCTTTACACTGTTGAGTTTTTTTCTGACTAGAATGAATTCAAGCTTGTATTCTCTAATAAATTTTATTATAACAATAGGAACATATAAATAAATAAATAAAAAATGAGGTTTTAAGTAATACAGGTGATGCGGGTCTGTAATTAATGCTATCACACACTATTAAGCAAAACAACTTGTAGTGTCAACATTTAACTTTCAACAATATTATGTTCTTATAAAGTTGTTATTACCATATTATATTTTGTAGAAAGGTTCATTCATCTGTCTATCATACATACATGAGCCATATGGCATTCGATCATTATTCAGAGGCAAAAGCTTTAAGGACACTATTTAAACATAGGTACTTCAATTATTAGGCAAATATTTACTGCTAACTAATTCATTACGTCGTATTATGTAAGGTGGAACAATAACAGACAAATAGGTAAGTACGGTGATAACATAATATTTACAGACGATCATAAAATAATGGCCTGGAATAAATAGTATAAGTTAGACTCATCATCGTTTATATTCACACTTACCTACTTAATAGAAACGCATACGTAACAAAATTGTCCAGAAAAAGTAGAGCATGAAAAGACAACGCATAGAGAATAATTTAGAGATTTTGTGATTCTTAAAATCAGAATAATTTTCATTCGAAAGGTATCGCAGTCAGCAGCATATATGACGGTTTAACGTAGCCTTGAACTAATACGTGACCACTGACACATACGAAACAAACAAACCGACTGAAATGTTCCTACCACTGCTGTTTCCAACTGAACAATAAAAAATGTAGTTACTTGACAAACATATTTAATGCACACTTTACTAAAACCATAGATAATGAATGAGGATAGCATGATCGTAAACGATTGATTGTTATTATTTTCACACAACAAAGAGTGTATAATGTGCAATTATATCGTAACACACGTAAATGGAACCTATGAATAAATCATTTAGTTTGCTTTTCAAGAAATATTACGATTGCGTTGGCTAAGCACTTCCTTCTCCGATTCCTTTCGTAAACTATTTAACTCCGAAAGGAAACTTCTCCATCCACTACATAATGTGAGTAATTAATTAAGTATCATTACATCGTGCTAAGCATTGATATATGTGCTAAGAGCAAAACAATTTCATTAAAAATATATTCATTTATAATTAAACTCCAATTTGTGTGCAAATGAATCTTTTATCGAACAGTCGATATAAAATTCAGTGGCAATTTATGTTTGCGCATCACTAATGTATGTTCATGAATAATTTAGAAAGTTGAAAGTCTTGTGTTAAGTTCTGTTTGGTAGGTATTCAGTAGGTAGCTGTATGTACCTTTTTTGCAATTTTACCAGTATCTGGGCTAAATTCCTTATTTGGCATAAAACGAAAAATACCCTGACTAATAAAATATTCTGAAGTTACGTTGTTCTAAGTACTTTCCACAGAGTAAGATTTTATCATTCCAAATTATCTCGCTTTAGATACATTTGTAAATTTACCTACTCAAGATAGGGTTTGAGATAACATCAAAATATGAACCAGTGCGTACTACCTACTATCTTTCTCGCCAGTTAAGAGGTATTCGTATGCATGCAGCAATGAATAGTTACTTCGATGTATTATACTATATATATTCTGTGGTATTATACTGGTTACTACAAAATATTCTTCCCATGATTGGTGATTAAAAAAAACTAAGTTGTGGCTGTATGGCTACCATTTTAATTTAGCACTGCCTCAAACTTACTAGCATCTAACCAATTTAAATAACTTTTGGTATAATTGTTTAAATTGTTCTAACAAAGGGAAAAGGGGAAGGGCATGCGGGTCCCACGTGCGACTGTCGATGACAACGACATCTAGTGGCGGCAAGAGCAACCGACCGGGTAAACATTGTCAACAAAGTGTCAGTGGCTCAGCTGATCGCCACGCGCGAGCAGGCCCAGCCTCGGCAACCAGCGTCAAAGATTTCCAGGATTAAAAATAGTTTTGTACGCATTTGGCCCACGCCTGCCTCGCACACACACAACAAAACATTTGTTCAAATAATGAAGGACGTTACCCTTTTTAATGCCGTGTTCTTGATGTTCTGCAACTCATTTTTGATGATGGAAAATTTCATCATCGTATCCGACGAAAATATTGAACTGCCGAAAGCTAGACCGGGGTAATCCGCACATCTTCTTCTACGCCTGTTCTCTCTTGCAGCTAAAACTTCTGTACACTCGCTCGTACACCTGAGTTTCGCAAGTTCTGCCGTTTCAGGGTCGTCGTCTGAATTATCACAAGGGGCAGCGGTCACTTCGGCGCCGTCTCCCGGCGACCGCTCATCTTTAAACG
>CAUZXH010000072.1:0-14640 GCA_963584085.1 Pyrausta aurata | reverse complement strand
AATCGGTGTAGTGGTTTGACTTGTATCTCTGTTTTTAAGGGGTGAATCTATTTCTATATATCGCTGCTACGGATGAAATCACTTAATTTGGTCCTTACTTCACTGTACAAAGTAACTTGGTTTCATTACAAAGTGCAGCATTAATAAGCAATAATGCAGGACTAAGATAAGAATTTAATTGAATCAAATAGTATTTGTGTAGTACTTACTTACCTATATGAAAAACTGAGTGCCTATTCCATTGTTTTATGTCACGCAATCTTGATATCATACAGTTCACTGACGGTTTATAGAAATACCTTTTTGTAATATCGGATACCATAATAGGAATGATGATGAAACAAGTGTATATTTATTGTTATATAAGTATTATAACGGCCTGTTTCACGATCACTACTAACCAATAAATAATTCAAATATAGAATGTATTTACTTATGAAGTATCTGACAGATAACGCTAACCAGAACTTACTTAGACATTGTGAAACAGGCCGTAACGCTTACCTGCGCCATCAATCCATCATGTTACTGTAACGATAATTTTAATGTTTTTTTACTCTGTTGGATTCGTCGCCGCCCCCGATAAGACATAGGGGAGGGGTTAATGGAAACGAAGTTCCCCGAGACCCCTAGTTTAAACATATTTGTTGCCTTTGTCTAAAATACTATGAAGCATGCTTCATTGAAACAGAAAATCTTTCATTTTAGGGTAAAAAATGCCACATGAAGGTCAACAATAAAATTAAACATTGCCCTGACGGGGCCTGAACATGTATCCTTATCTTTTTTTAACTTTGAATTTAGAATTCGAATTACTAATAGATATTTGTTTAACTACGGAGAAGTAATGTATAGTGTGAATGTTATGTAGCGCAAGTGAGCTTGTCAGTTATAATTTAACTGAATTCCCGTGTATCTACATATGTATTTACATTAATAAGTTTTGGTCCTTCCTGCGCTATGTGAATAATTATAATCGAATGCCTAGTTATTTATGTATATTACTTGTATATAAGTAACGTGACGATTTTTCTTGTGTGAGGGATAAATAAAATAATTATAATTTTCTAAAAAGCTGTTTTATTATTTAATTAAATTATCCGCAACATTTGTAGTGTAGGTTGCAATTACATGATCTTTATTGCAGGCGATCGTAGACCACGAATTTAACACTTTCACGGTCCATGCATTACATATGTAATGCACTGATGAGTTATAGATAGACCGCAAAATTGAGACCTCTCCTGCGGGCGGCGGGGTGCGGGGGGAGATGAAAGCGCGGTAAGTGAGCGGGTGTTTCCGCGCCGCCCGCACATCTCGCACGACTCGCCATCGCCTCCCCCTGCGCCCCTGTGCAATAACTATTAGACATGATGGGTCTAAACGCGAATAATTAATAGAACGCGAATTAGTTGACTCGTGACCACGGCAGTTGCAATACCGTCGAAACGTCGAGCAGTGAGTAAAAGCAACTCATAAGTTTTTATTCGCGTTTAAACCCGTTATGTCTAATAGTTTTTTTGCTGTTTATTTTATTTGAATATCATTTTGTCTTGATAAAAGAGCATTTTATTAACATTTTGCGGTACAACTTTAATAAGCAAAATACAAAATATACTTTTTAGGGTTCCGTAGCCGAATGGCAAAAAACGGAACCCTTATAGTTTCGTCAAGTCTGTCTGTCTGTCTGTCTGTCTGTCTGTCTGTCTGTCTGTCCGTCCGTATGTCACAGCCACTTTATTCTGAAACTATAAGCATCACATAGCTGAAACTTGGTAGGTAGGTGTATCTTGTTCACCGCTTTCCGATCCAGATACAAAAAGTAAGAAAAAATAATATTTAAGGGGGGGCTCCCATACATGTAACTAAAACCAAAAATATTTTTTTTACTCAAACCTATGCGTGTGGGGTGTCTATGGATAGGTCTTTGAAAATGATGTTGAGGTTTCTAAAACCATTTTTTCTAAAAGTGTAAGGTTTGAGATATAGACGCTTCCAAAGTGGTAAAATGGGCGTCCCCCCCATCTAACTTTTGAACTAAGAAAGTGAAAATTTTGGAAAAAATATATGATGTAGATCTTAACAAAAACTTGCAACGAAAATTGGTTTGAAGGAGATCGAACCAGTAGTTTTTGAGATATTGCACATTTTTATCAACCGCAAATATAACTTTGTCTTTCATACAAACACTATGAAAAACAAAGTTATTTTTGCTGTCACAATATATTGTGATGTTTTCGTTAAGTGAAAGTAGGTGCACCCTGAATTCAGTTAAGGGTGGCACGGAACCCTTAGTGCGCGGGTCCGACACGCACTTAACCGGTTTTTATATTTCAACATCGAAGAGAAAATAATCTTCTACCTTCAATAAGAGTTCAGAAAGATAACTTTAATTTTTCTGAAGACAACATCTGTTTTATAATCAGAGATAACCAAAGGCATCTTATTTCTATCTTTAACAGACTGTGTCGAAAAATAAGGATTTAAAAAAGAACACCTCCATTGGTTGGATGCAGAATATTTGGAGAGTTTATCATACTCGGATAAAGTAACGCCTGAATTGACGCCATCTACATCTTCTGGAAAACGCGAAAGACCCTGTGTAGCTTATGTGGAATCGACAGAATCAACCAAAAGGAGACATAATACCGCTCTACTTAGTAAATATGTCTAAGAACACATCTATAAACGTTTAAACAGAAGAAGGAAAAACAAAGGCATACTGATAGACATACGAAGTCTCTTTATTTTTATCTACGATAATCCAAGCCAGAGTCTCTCTTTCCAAACTTGGTCAGCCGCGAGTAAAGAAAAGAAACGACAAAAGCTGGAAAAGAAAACTAGTTCAAAAACGTTTTCGTAAGGAGTTAGGATTGATCATTAGACAAACCACGACAAGTAAGTGTTAATACCAATGATTGTAATACAGATAGAAGTTTTTTTTACAATGCAGCATTTTCTGCTGAAATCACAGGAGTGGGGTGGATATTTGATTAAACGGTTTTACATAATTTTCCAAGTTCTTTCATCTGGTGTAATGGTAAATGCTGAAAAATTTGGCAACTATGCCATGGCCAAAATATAAATATGTAAACAATATTATTGGTAGGGTAAGAATGGGTAATACCGGTCAGACGCCAATACCGGTCAACCCGTTGCCTCGAAAACTAAGCATAATACGAGCATACAAACATACAAAAAGGTGGCGTGACACATCCGCTACAATCCCCGCTCAGTTCTGCTGAGCATTTGTTGAGGAGAGGTGCATCTCAGTTGCTATCCCGCCAAATTAATGTAATTTTTCATTTTTAAAATAAATCTGGAATATTAACAAAAGTGAATTGTTACTTATCCCCGTACCTACGTCAAGAAGGATTAGGGATATAACAAAAATTGGTGTCATAAGTGCGGGATCTTCATAACTCATCATCGAGGTGGTTTCTAAACCTTTAATTGAAATCAACCCAATTTCCAGAACAAGAAGACAATATTGATGGCATTGGCATTCAGGACTTGGACGATGCTGGATTGAATTATTCACCGGTCTTCTCGCATCCGCCACCCTTGCCGTCATACCCTGCACGAATTGAGCAGCCGTCGCCGCAGTTATTATACTCGACCCTTCCGCTACATCCTCAATCTGCAAATTGTCAACACTGCGAGCCTCATCAAAACTTCGTATGGAGTCCGTGGCCGTATTCATACTGTGAGTGTTTTGTGGTCCTTTAAGATTCTCACCTTTCTTTTTCTTTAAGACTTTTACTTTTATTTTATTTAATTATCTCCTTTTTTAAAAAAAAATGTGTTAAGAATATTTCATATCAGTTATTTCAAAATGATAATTCGACAGTCACGATTGACATTAATACTCTTTTAAAATTTATTAAGATCGCAGTTTGTAAGTAACATGAAGTCACTTTGTGATTAATTTTGTTTGTTTAATTGTTGCTTGATTTTTAAGTATCGTAACTTAGTTGCGACAGACAGTCGTTGTCACTTAAATAATATAAGAAGTCTTTTTACTAAAGTTATCTTAATTGTTTTTGAAGATACCACTGTAATACTAATAGGTATCATTAGACGTTTTTATTAGAAGCAACTTTGTATTGTGATGAATCACACTATTTGTATTCTAAAATTGTAAACAGAGAACTTAGTCAGCTACATTGTTGTTATCCATAGGTTAGGACCCTTCCAGCGCCAAAATTTGTATGAAAGAAATATAGTTAATTTGAAACACTTAAATTTTATTTTTTAAACAGATTCCGCTTTGTATTTGTTATTAATGAAAATCATTGTTTTTAGATTGTATAAAAGATAACATCAGCCGTGACGGCATTTTTATAGACCGCACCAAGAGAGCACTTAGTAGTATAAGCATCTCCCTCAAAAGTATCAATATAAAATAAATCTGGAATATTAACAAAAGTTAATTGTTACTTATCCCCGTACCAACGTCAAGGACGATTAGGGATATATCAAAAAGAAGGCTTACGTACAGAGAAGGTTCAGAGAAGAACTTGGATTAAACATAGACAAACATAAGCAAAACACTAATGACGGCAATACAGACAGGTTTTCCAAAACTACCACTCTACTGTTATGTATCGACTCATCATTCCAAATTTGTCTTTTCTTTAACTAACATACAGACTATTGTTAATTTTTGTTTTTATTGTGTTTTGTCACCATAAAAACTTAATGATATAAATTGCACTTGTAAAAAGCAACTGTGAACCTGTGACAGACGAGGAATTGAACCCCGTGTCTTACGCAATCCGGGCGCATGCCTAAACCGACGGTGGCTGAGTGACTTATCCACATTATAAAACTATTTTGAACACGAATGGCTTTTAAAAGTGATCTATTGGGATCATGATGTGAGTGTGTTATAGACGAGAAAATTGCATCAATTAGCAATAGATTTATCTCAATATAATGCCAGTTGATCCAATTCTTGCATTCAAACAACCATAAAGTTACATACCTAATGGTTGTCTGGATGAGATCGCTCGCAGCGATAAGACTGCCAATATTGTATTTATGATCTTTTTTTGTATCTTGTGTCCTTATTTGTGCAATAAAGAATATTTATTACTATTATTTGTATTATAAAGACGCAGAAAGTAATACAGAGAATCAACTTCGTCAAATAACCACACCCGCGACTCAATTTACACATTTACGAGTCAGTTTTTAATAAAGACGAGAAAATTGCATCAATTAGCAATAGATTTATCTAAAGCTATTGCCAGTTGATCAAATTCTTGCATTCAAAAAAACATATGAGGCGGAATGTGTGATTTAAATGTAACCGATGAAAGTCAGTATTTGACTTTCAAGATCAAAACACAATTTTCCCAATTTCAATGGACGAGTCCGTTAAATGTGCATAGTAACGTCCGCTTCTACGGCGCAGAAATACCTAGCCATAAGTAGATTTTCATAATAAGATTTTAGGAAAACGTGTAATGTTTAACAGAGATAATTCTTCATTTGCACCCATATTTACATTCGAAGTATTACATTTTGACACAAAATGAATCCTATACATTTTCTGTTAAAAAAACTTCAAACGAGCTTTCTCTAAACAGAGCAGAGAACTAACACAGAGCACTGAAGCACTCGATCAATTCTTTGAATATTTTATATTAATTACCAAGAGTCACTATGCACTGAAAGCAATACTCACAAAACGTCTGTAAAAAGTTTATTGTATTATTACAATTAAACTGTAAAAAGGGATTTATTTATAGTTTAATTAAATAATATCACTTTTATAAAGAGACGAAATAACATACATCGTTTCTAAAGGAACGGAAAATGAAACGAAAAGAAACCTCTCGACATCCCTATTACCAAAACTTATGGCAGAGACAATCAGACATTGTCTTAATTAATTATAAAAACAAGCGACATTATTCTATACAATTAACCTCGGGGTTTTTATTTATTACTAGCGGCCCGCCCGCGACTTCGTACGCGCGTTTTAGTTTAACTCCGTTCCCATAGATCGTAGCTCGTAGCGAAAAATTATAAGCCTATACCTATACGCATTAAACTTCTTCTATAGCCTTACCTGATAAATTTGCTATCTATTATATTCTATACCCTTACCAATAGTTCCTGTGATTAGCGCCTTTCAACAAAATAACGAAAAAATCCAGTTTTAAAATATATACATAGAAATGCGTACAGATAAATGTTATATTCGACGACGCGTTTGGTGTATTGGTTAGCGCTCCTGACTCTTACGCTGGCCGTCGAGGGTTCGAATCCTGCAAGGGGCAAATGTTTGAGTGATGAGCACGGACATTTGTACCTAAATCATGGATGATATATGTATTTAAGTATTTATGGGAGACGCACCCGTCATAATCGTTGTCTGGTACTTCGTAACACCTTACCACGAAACCAGACCATTGGTGTGGTGTCTGGCGCATATTTATTTATTTATTATATTTTATGTACACTCAACACGCAGCCCGTCTTTAATGGTCAAACTTACACGGGGATATTATCTTTTTATTTTACACCGAAATAGAAATACTTCCTACGCCCTTTCGTTAATCGTACTGATATTTCTTTCGGGTACTAATAAGATCAGGCTACTCTCTGCGCTTATACAGCATCATGCCACATACAGGCTGTGGGAGAAGCGAATTTACTGAAGTCTAAGAGTTTGAGCTTTAGCTTTGTTTATGGTTATAGCGAATACTCTACTTTCTTTAATTCAAATCGTAAATTCAAAGGGACAATTCTATGTAAAGATCTTCGCAATGATCATCATCAACACCCAAAAGCTTTGATTAAAGTAAAATAGCGGAAGATAGGTGACGCGTCACTCGAAAGTGGACCGCTAAAATCAGGCCCCCGTCGCCTAAGGCCGTGTGACGTTAGGAATGTGTAGTGCCATTTTTTAGCTGACAATTAGTATGACATGCCATATCTTCCGCTATTTTACTTTAATCAAAGCCCAAAAGCCGTCCACTGCTAAACATATGCCCCCACGAAAAGTGGCAGATTGGACATCCTTCGAGCAGCGTAGAATGTCTAAAATTTATAAGCCTATACGCATTGAACTACTTCTATAGCCTTCGCTTATAAATTAGCTTATCTATAATTTTTCATAACCTTACCGTGATTAGCGAATTCAAACAAACAAAAACATCCAGTTTTAAAAAACATAGAAATGCGTACCTACAGATAAATGTTATATTTTATGTACACACAACACGTAGCCCGGTCTTTAATTGTCAAACTTACACGGGGATATTATCTTTTTATTTTACAACGAAATTGAAATACTTCCTTTGCCCTATCGTCAATCGTATATTTCTTTCGGGTACTAAAAAGACGGATACTCTCCGCGCTAACACAGCATCATGCCACATACAGCCCGTGGGAGAAGCAAATTCCCTCAATTCTTCTCCCGCTACCTTAAGAGTTTGAACTTGAGCTTTGTATAAGGTTATAGCGAATACTCTACTTTCTTGAATTAAAATCGTGAATTTAAAGGGACAATTCTCTGTAAAGATCTACGCCATCATCATCATCAACACCTAAAAGCCGTCCTTTCGACCACAGGAGCAGAGTACGCAGCGTAGAATGTCCACCGACAATATGAACAAACGATCTGCAATCTACACTGGACACATACTTCTCGATACCTACCCTTTTTGAACACAAAACAATATTATTTTCTATTCTAAGGAAAAAAATCTCTTCCAGAGAGCAACATCAATAACAAACATGTGTCAAAACATTCTGTCTCAGATATGTCAAATGATTGTCAAAAATGAAATAAAAAAATATTTCAATCATAAGCACCAAGAAGTTTGGATATTAATTTTGTAGCAAATCATCCCCAAAATAGCTTTCTACCCCTTTTTAACCCCGTTACAAGATAAATTTAAATAAAATTTGATACACATTTTTCGTTATTATTTTTAAAGAATGATTATGCAAAATTTGAAGTAGATCGGACCAAGGAATCACGTTGTCCCATACAAACTTTGCACCCCTTTTTGACCCCCTTAGGGGTGGAATTTCTGAAAATCCTTTCTTATCGGATCCCTTCGTCACACAAAGAATACACCCTCCCAGTTTCAGGTCTCTACAATCAGCGGTTTAGGCTGTGCGTTGATCCATCAGTCAGTCAGTCAGTCATTCAGGACAAAGCATTTTATTGGTATAGATTAGGCCTATGCCATGAATGGGCTAGTGAACGGGAATGTAAGAGCAAACTTTTGGAGAGATATCTATCCTGTTCCAGGAAGTAACTATCAAAACTGGAATGTTTTTATTTATCCACTTTAACTGCTTCGGAATCAGTCCATGTAGCCAATTCTGCGGTTTTCTAAGTTGTAAAACTGGGATGTATATGCAATGGGGTTGACTGTGTAGCCGCATACAAGTTACCACTTCGGATTGTTATTTATCCAATATGTTCTTCATTCAAGTAAGACGAAATTGAGGTCATCTGCCTAGAGTGGAACTAGCTAGCGACTATAGTACTCGTAAGCGATTATGACTTTTCGACACTGCAGGTAGAGGATTCGACATCAGACTCTGTATTAAAGATTTCGCAAACTGCTTTCGGTCTGTTGACCGGTTGCGGACAATTTTGTATGGACCGAAACCGCAGACCGCAATCAGTGTGCCAAATCCTTGAAAATGTGTTTTTAGGAAGGTTGAACATTTGACCTGATCATTGGTGTGCATCTATTTATAGGTCGTGTAAATAATAGTGCTTTAGAAAAGCGTACAAAATATTTCAAAAGTTGACACAGAAATATGTATCGTTCAGTGCGTTTTCAGAATTTGAAACAAGTGAAAGACTTTTGAAATATCTCTTGCAATGGTAAGGTACTTGTCAGTGAAGAGTTGAATTGTTTTTACTAGCTTTACAAACACGCAAGGAAGCGCCTTTCTAAGCCTTAATATTGTGAAGTTATAAACTTAAATAATCTTTTAACAAATTATCAAAGGTACATAGACTCGATCATAACGGTTTTAGGCTTAACCTTATAGATTTGCATCCATCCCAAACATAACTCCGTACCTACCTCTAATTGAATGTAGAATAGAATCTGTTGAAATTCAAATATCTGCAGTTCTTCGCCGTTATATTTTTATGCTGTTTGATTTGTTGTTTTAATGATTGCTGGGCTGCGACGGTGATCCGATGCAGCTTTTTATCTTGAAACATCGTAGAAGTCAGCAGCAGTATTCTAAAAAAACATAATATAATTGAATTTTTGTTCTAACTACTCTAGTGTTTTAAAAGCAACTGAGTCAAACAAAGAATCGAACCATAATTAAATTATAAAAAGAAAAAATATACCTCGAAAAGAAGAGTAATTGTTTTTTCAGCCTTAATGTTTTTTCTAGACTGGAACTCTTGGATGTAATCTGGATGCCGGCGACCACATGTTGTAGTATATTCTCAAAAACCATAATAGAAACAATATTTGTATAAGTAGGAACAACTGAAGACATTGACATTCTTTCATTAACTGGTAACGAGAACTTTGTCATCTCCCAGTGTTCAATGTCAGTACATTTGCGTATTTAATTGGAAACATCTGATTTAATTGTTTTATTCATACGCTCGCTTACAAAGCACTATCATATTTGACTGTTATTGCACACCGATTACCGGTCGTGACTTTCACGAGCTTGTATCCCGCAATTCAATTTTAGAATCTACATGATCTGCAGGGTTTACGCTTGCCGAAAATGTATCACATTTCAAACTGTAGCACAGATTTAAGTAGTATGAAAAGTACATTTCTGAGTGCAGTCGATACGCGGTCTTCGATCGCGTTGACTAGTTAACGCCATAGCTGCCGATCTCTTACTGAATTATAACCACCCACTCTCGTCGGCCGGTCATTATGATAAAAAACAAACGATAAGCCTGCGAGTCACATACAGGTTTTTTAACGATGGGAATAATTTTATTATTATTATGTTTGTAACTGATAACCAAGATCGTCACCCAATGGCTGCCTACCGACCGATGGACGCCACCCGAAAGGCACACCCCGAAAGGGATGGCGCGTCAATCTAAATAGCTAGACAAATACTAGACAAATAATAGGTACGCGTTACACTGAACATTAAATAAAATACTATAATTCTCGTGTCAAAACGATTTTATTTCTTTGGTTATATCCTAAACTTGTGACCCAAACGGTATAAGAGCCAAATTCTTATGGTTGGATGACAATTTACAATCATTTTTTTACGATCAACCAACATACGAGAAATATATCACAAAGTGTTTTATAATAAGGTTAGAGAAAGCGTTAGTATTAGCCATCCTATTTACAAACTGGTAATAATAATTTACATTAAAATATATTATTCAATTAGTTTTACTCTGTTCCATTATAATTGTGATCTAGCAAAATGTCTTTTCAGACCAAAATTTTAATTATAACATTTACAAATACATAATTATTGCAGAATACAAATTAATGTTAAAACATGTTGTGAAAACGTACGAATCTAAGTAAGCTGTTTTATTTATAGAAGGAATTTCAACGGAGGTTTGTTTCCACATTTTGTATAGATTTGTAATGGATAAATCAATGTCTTTTCATTAGGTATGGGACAGGAATTAAGAAAAAATCGGGCCTTACAATGCAATCAACACACAATGCGTAAATAAGTCAGCTAGTTCTTCGAAAGCATATACTTATCAGGGATGTGTGTGACACAGGAAGAGAAAAATACCATACTTTAATTTTAAAATCATTATAATAAAATCTTATAGTATTTTCTGACTTTAAATAGTTTATCAGCCTAGAATTTTTCATCATCAATACACATCAATCTTAGATAACTCTAATATAGTAGTCACAAAAAAAAATACAAACTTCTACAATATAATTCGGATGGCTGCAAACTGTTACCTACCAAATGGCAATAACAATAAGGATTACTTACAAATATAAGGTCCTAGTATTAAGTTATATACACGGCGATTTAACTTCTATACAAATAAGTTTAACTAGTCTTACCATGAGGATTATTAATCGAATAAATAATATATCTGTCATTCGCACGAGCAGGGCAGGTCAATAAATTAAAAAAATGTTAGTCCCAGGCCAATTTGTGTCAGGTAAATCCTCACTTTTTCTTGTCTTCGAATTGAAATTTAAAGAAACAGAATGGTGATTTAATCTAGAAATAGGTTAACCTGACGTGCGTATTGAGCCTTAGTAACTTATAAAATTTATTAGACAACCATTACTTTTTTTTACACCCTGTATAAGCCTCCCTTATAGTATTCCATTGCGATCGGACGCAAACGGTCTGTGCAAGTGCATTCACCTTGATCCTGATATCACAAGGTGCTGTTTTAAGCCTGACAGAGTTCTGTATAGAACATATTATTTCATTTTATTTGTGGCCTGCTCTCTTCGTGCAAGTGAAATCAAAGCGAGGAGGGTAAGCTACGAGGTGGGTGTCTATCTGATCTGCACTGATTGGTTATGATGACTAAATAACGCTTATATTCACGAAGCAACTCAGTTATATTTACAAAAATAACATAATTTTTGAAAAGAATTTCCGGTTTCAAAAGAGAAACGTAACAAAACAACGTTATTTTTTACGAGGGCATAAGTTTAGGTCTTATAGAAAAATTATGTGATTCTAAAATGGTATTTTATGTTTAGTTTAATTCATGTGATGTCGCCTGAACATTATAGTTATTATTTTACAAATCGATACAGGCACTGAGTTTTATACATAAACTAAATATTTTTATATAAATACGAATATGTTAGTAAATAAGAATAGTTTACATAGGTCAATTTAATAATAATAACTAATATTGGGTATCGATACTGGTTAGACGTTTTCAATCAATTAATAAATATTCAAATACACCTTACAAAGGTTGCATGATTATTTCTCTGTTCACAATTTTATATCTTATTGCTTTTACTTGCGGATCTATATTTTGAGTTCATACCTCTAGAATTATGGACATCGACTGAAATTCATAAATCTCACGAACGATTAAGCTGCTTAATTCAACATGCAATAACATACATACACACAGTTATTATACAGCAAAATTATACATTTAACATTTGGCGTTGGTGAAATCTTTAAAATTATTCAGTGAAGATAGTTTTTATTATGAATAGACAAACAATTGACATCTAATGAATGCTCATTTTCGAGACAAATGTAGTTTATGATGGAAGAATTGCCTATTTGATCAGGAGCTCTATTTTTGAATCACTCGCTTTGAGATGGCGAGTGATTTTCGTTCGAAGATGAATTAATTCATAGAAAAAAACTAGTTTTCGAACGAAAATAACTCGTAATATTGGCGCGAATGATTCAAAAATAGGGCCCTGATCGCTGTAATCATCACAGAACGATTTCAAGTAACCTTACTACTTTTGTTTCCACTTTACTTTTATAACAACTGCCTATACTGTGATGCAGTGTTAAGCTTGACTTGCCGTTGACTTAACTTAAGCAATGGCATTAGAGCCCTTTTCAGATATCTTATGAAGGTGTTGGCTACTCGTATGTAACATTTATAACTTCCCGTTTTTTTCTTCTAACATGGATTCAAAGCTGGCAGTATGAACTGAGTGCTAAAGGTTTCTGCCTACTACCCGTAGCATACCATGACCGTGCAACGAATGTGTCTGGCAAACAAATATTCTTTGTATATAAAACTATGACACTGAAGGCCTACTACGAAAAACGAAATCCATCAAAACGATAACCGTTTTGCGGATCCGAAGCATTTCGTAGTAAGGATTCCATACTAAAAATGTTTCGGATCCGAAAAACGATAATCGTATTGTCGGATTTCGTTCTTCATAGTAGACCTCCGGTTCCCGATACACCGTTTCGGCAAAATACGAGGAGCGTGTCATCACCGGCAAAATACGCCCTCGCTCCATATAAATGAGAGACAGAACGCTGTAGATCCGTTCAGAGGGCAAAAGAGAGTGTCGAGTTGCTTTTCGTGTCTGGTACTCTCCTTGCGCGGTCATGGTATGGTACGGAGTAGAGGGCCCAGACTGGGAGTCATAAAAAGGACAAGCAAACATTAGCCTTAAAATAGTTCTGTGATTGATAATTGTCAACCGATCAACACATATATGCACCCACCACAAGTTAATATTGCACCAAATACCAGTAGCTAGTCCCGATCATGCTATAATAAGCATTATAAATACCTTAATATTTTTGACATACTATGTACAGTGAGCAACGATACTCATTCAACATTTGTTATAACTGCCCTCAAAATTACAGAACAAATAAATACCATAGGTCCAGATTATTTGCCTACAGTTAATCGATTTGCTATTGCATGTCAAATGCTGTCAAAAAGATCTATTTACCATTTTCCGGATAATCGAATATTTTGATCCACTTTGGTAACGACCAACTTTTGTCATAACTATTTGACATGTCATTTCACAGATCGAACCGTTTTTTTAATGCAGTTCTTTCGGTTAGTATAACATAACATGAATAACATAAATTCTTGATCAGTGGTTAGTTAATTAACTACAATTTATAGCATGTTCGCTCTGGATTCGACTCGTCGCCTCTCTTAAGATAGCATTAAGATTAGAACATGTTTAGATTGACATAGTCATATTCATATACATGGGGGGTCATATTTGTCTAAGAATACCTAACATGGCGTGACCGATCCGTGAGTTAGATACTATACAGATAAACTGAAAATCATTTAACTCCTTGAAACACCGTAGTCTCTAGATGGTTGACTTTAATTTCAAATTAGTCAATTATCATAAAATTTACTCAAACTTTGCCTATTGAAAATTGTTGCCCATTGAACCACATTTTCAAGAAACTCAATGATTACATTTTCTGCCTATATAAACGGTTGGCAAATTGGCAATAGACCTTGGAGTGGGGAATCTTAACTCTAATCTTCAGGTTTTAAGTATTTAAAGCTCACAATAATTTGTCTATTGCAGTTTGCCTACCGTAGTTATAGTGATTTCTAGCTGCAACATAGACGGCCAATGTTATAGACAATTGACCGACTGCGCTAAAGGAGGGCAAAACATTTACTTCAGATGTTATTTTGCACATTAGCACAGGGAGCGAATGTCTTTGTCATAAACGGAGGGACTTTCACTCTCAAAACGGACACTCATTACTGAAGAATTGGGTCAGATACCATCTTAAATATCGCTATAGAGTTGCCTTTACATATTTACATCTCTTATACGAAGTAACGTTTGACAAGATTTTACATAGTTTGGATTCGACTATCTATGTTTGTTTAGTCGTAGTATTTATGACATTCGCTCGGTGCAGGTTCTTTCGCGTCCCTTAGTAAGTTGTCTACGTGTAGCGTGCTGTGTCTAGCACTGTGGCAACTCCTGCGTTCATAAGTCGAGATGGTGCGGAGTCGACGTGGATTGGGGGTTCGCGGGCAGTGCTGCTACTCCTAGAACAGAATTTCAGTGGAAGGTCGCATGGTAGTCGACTGAACACGATTAAAGCGGAGCTTTGAAGGTGTGCATTTAAGAGTATGTTCCATTAGACTCCCACAACGACCACACTCACGACCATCCGTCTTACCGTTTCGTCTGGTCCCGAGAGTTAGAT